>JAGDQP010002782.1:77685-100493 GCA_022664845.1 Lepisma saccharinum | reverse complement strand
AAATCTCCCTGCAGCACTACACCACCACAGAGTACATCTTCACCCTCCCACGGTTGGCTGCGCCCCCAAAGGGAAGATTTGCCCCATTTATTGTAACCTACTCTTGGTCATACACCTTCATTGAAAATTTCGTTTCTCTACCTTCAATGATTTGGAAATTGGGTTTTTGGGGCGGCCATTTTGGATCCAAGTTGACGACTTTTTGAAAGTTTTCTTATTTTGTCGTGACCTACTTGTGATAGTACAACTTCAAGTAAAATTTCATTTATCCAGCTCAAACGGTGCGCAAAATGGGATTTTGGGCGGTCATTTTGGATCCAAGATGGCGTCTGAACTCATTAGGAACATTTTCATAATCAAAAAGTGATGTTGTACCTTTATGAAAAATTTGATTTCAATAGCCGAAGCGGTTTAGGTTGTGAATTCTATACAACAATGGGTTCGGCGGCCATTTTGGATCCAAGATGGCGACCGATTTTGCTCATTAACGAACTTAACCGAGCTATTAAGCCTAGAAACAACATATAAAAATTTGGTTCAAATATCTTCAAAATTATGGCCGCTAGCGTGTTAATATATATATATATATATTGCTTTTTGGCAAAATTTACAGAAAGAATGAGATATCTGGGTGACTTGGTAACATAAGATTAGCGTTAATGGAAGTGAAAGCGAGACGTAAGTGAGTTTGTTAGCGATAAGGATTGCTGTGACGTGGGAACTATATTCTTGCGGCTTAGTGCGCGTGAGTGTGATGTGAATAAAGTATAATTTAAAAAAAAAATATCGAACCTCACTTTAACTAATCCTCTCATCGCTTGTTCCAGATTCTAGTTTCAGTGTTTTCTGTGGGAAACAAGGGTTATTCATAACACAAAGTGTCTCCATTAGTATTCCTCCGCATGGTGCCATCTTCATCAACTAGAATGGGTATCTAACGAAATGATAAAATACAGATTTTCCTACCTCTCTTTAGATTGTTGGTTGTCGCTAAATGTTTCTAGAAGTGTTTGTGATCAGAAATTAATAATAAAAAAAAATAAATAAGAACTGAAAACAGTTTTGATAGTCGATGTTCAATGCACCACCAACTACGGAACCGGAGCGAGAAGTAGGTGTTTACTTAACCTTATCCAAAAAAGTGTTACAATGTTTAGGTTCACGAAAGCGTGGAAGACCGAGAAGTTCGAGGGCCTATTTAGATGTATCCGCATTCAGCTAGAGTGTATGCCGCGGGCGTTAAATGATGATGAGTTTCGCATATAATGAAAATAATAATAAGGATATTATTCCGCAAAACCGATCCAATTACCTTCTGTTTATTCTTTTTCACTGTTTACTAAGCTCCAGTAGGTCAGATTAGGTTAGTTTTGTTATATACGTGCATTTTGAAATCTTACACAGTTGACATAAGCCCTTCTTACTGCATACAAGTTAAGCTAGAGTGGCTGGATCGGCTCTGCGGAACTTCACCCAATAATAATAATAATCCTATCCACCTTGGTTTCCCTAGCTCGTCTTTGCTAACTCGACATACTGTCCGCAATCTTTGTAACAGAATGCGTGCGTGCCATTCATAAGATAAAGTGATGACACCGTTACTCCTCCATATTACCCCTGTAATGAACAACTCAAGTAGCTATGTCTGTATAGAAATATATGTGATATTTGCAAGGGAATTAGTGTTATAAAGCATACATCTGACTCAATTACAGGTGCAAGCGGGAGTAAATAAGGTAAAATTTCCCACAAAACTTCTTTTTAAGCGTGCAGTTATAGTTTTACGTCGCCAGACAACCACTTGACATTTTTCGTTCGGTTTTTCAGTATTCTCCTCTATTTCAGTTCCGAAAGCTAAATTAACGGGTGCATCGCGGCTACAATATTCCATTCCAGTAGTCTTGCACTATATGCACTTCGTGCCATACAAACACATTTTGGCATGCTATTCACTATTTCCCCTCATTTACAATTGCAAATGCATTCAATGCACTTGTAGCTACTTTAAACAACTGTACTTATAATTCTTTGCTTAAAATGTGCATGGATGGATACCCCACCTTTGAATTCATGTCATTGTCCCCTGCCAGGGCTAAAAAAGAAATGTCTGTTTCGGAAAACCTTCGTTACCGATAAAGCGCGGCCGAGTACTTCCTTCAGTAAGCCCTGCCTGTCTAATTTTATTTTGGCTTTCGTAAACCACATGCGATAAATCACGCATTATTTATGTCTAAATACACGCCTTTAGTCACCAAAACCATAATAATACAATGAGTGCCAACACGTCAACAACTTTCGCGCATAATAATAAACTTCCTGCTTATATCCTTACGGGATAGAAATAACCCTAGTGGAATTACATACTTCGATAGGGCGGTAGCCAAAAGAGGGAGGGGGTTAGGGAGTGGAGCGCCCTATCAATATTTGACATGTATAAAGGTTGTCATATACTGAGTTCTCTCCCCTTCATTCGGTTTTAAGCTGGCCACGAGCATGTGCTGTGATTGAATTATTTTCAACGACTTTCCTTACTGTTTACAAATACATCAAAAGTGGGTTAGGTTAGAAAAGTCAGGTTAGGTACTTTATTATTTATATATATAAGCCATATTCTATCCACTACTGGATGAGGCTTCCCTGGAGGGCGGAGATAATCTACTGCTCCCACGCTGACCAGGCGGGTTGGGTGAGGAGAGCTTAAGATCTCACTGTGATCGCCACTATCTTTTATTCATAGCAGCTCCCCAATTGCATCACTATGTTGGATGTTCAGCGTTCCAGACCCACACGCCTTGGAAAAAATCCCTGGCACCGACGGGAATCGAACCCGTGACTCCTCAATCCATAGTCAGCAACGGTAACCACTAAAAATACGAGTACGCATTTTGAAATTTTACACAGTTGACACAATAAGTTACTCAACGTACGATGGTTTACTGCCGCTTCGATCGTTTTCCATATCGTTTATTGCTTATAATGGCCGACCACTTTGCACTTTGAAGCGGGTAAGAAACCTTCGTTATTTAAACAAATAGCGCATTTTAGACAAACAGCACCATGCAAATCTTGCATAAGACACCTTCCTTTACTTACCCACAATTTTCTGGCGACGTAAAACTATAACAGCACCCTCTTGAAGTGCGTCTTCTCACGTATTTCCAATTTGCTGTTATCACTCCACCGCCCACGTACCCTTCATAAACCAAACCTAACCTATATATATTAATTGAATTTGAATTTTTTAAAAATGGTATAACATGCAACAGTTTTGAAAACAAAGCCCGTGAAATGGTTAACATAGAGTAGCCACCAAATATAAACCACAAGTACCCTAAACAGCAGTTTCTTACACTTGCCAAATCTGCCTTGCACTTGCCTCACTACAACCTGCTACTAAACCTCAGAAACTTACAATTCGGATAACTAAATCCATTGTTTAGCTTTTAAAAGATAATCTTCGTTCAAAGCGTAACATAGGCACCCACCTCATTATATTCATGAAAAAATTCCGAACACGAAAGAAAATTGCACGTTTACTCCAGAGTTCTGTCACCGCCGTGCAGTGATGCCAATTTCTACAGAGCCGTTTTACCTGCACAAGCTTCAGAATTTCCCTTTTCCGGATAAAATTTACCTTCATCCAAACCGTTCAAGTACTGTATGGAGTAAACATATTTTAATCATTTTACCCCCCCCCCCCCCCTTCAATATTGTAAGCAGAAACAAGCATATACCTGACACCCTTACTTTGTGCTTACGGAGAATTTGAATTGTATTTGTGGCTTTAAGGCTCAGGCCGAGATAGGGGAGGGGAAAGGATTCGGGAAGGTGTCGGTCAGGACCTATGTTGGAGGTGCCATCCCGGAATTTGCCTCGTGTTACTGAGGAAAAAACCTGGAAAATGCTCAGTCATGATGGACAGACTCTGGGATCGAAACCACGACCACCAGAACACAACGCCAACGCTCTATCACTGAGCTACTGCGGCTCGGTTTTTTATGCTTACGTAAGACATCGAAGTTCTATTCAAAAGACCTGTTTAAATCTTTAGATCAACACTAATATGTTTTATGTGAATCTTATGCAGTGTTCGATTTATCACAATTTACGAAGGGGAATCCTAAAACTAGTTGCTGGTAAGTTTCAACATACTACCTGTTTGGATAAAAAGAGATCTACGCAGAGGAGAAGAAATCTCCCTGAAATTTGGATTTATTTGGTGAAATTCGTATTATTTTGGGGCAAAATTATATGCATTTTTCTTATTTCACACGCAGGCAGTCCCCCTCGAAGGTTGGAACCCCTGAAACCAACTTCTATATGCCTGGTAGAAATAGCTTATTCCTGCTTGAGATGATATTCTAATTCAACAACCGGAAATGAAATCCTCACGCGCTAGGGAAAATGTCTGCACCCCGTCAAATCGAGCACTGATCTTACGTAAGCATTGCTCTGATCCAACCTCGCCGCCACTTCATCTCTAAGCAAACCACATCCGAATTTCTATTAAGGACTGAATTATCTTCTTTATACTTTTATTTTTGCTGTCTCCTTTTCTATGTTAAGAATACAGTGATGGGGAGACATAGTGATCAATTTTATGTACGGTCAAGAAGCAGAAAAGAAATTTGCCTTCTACCTCCCACAATTGGTTGCAATGTTGCTCTAATCTCTCCCATTGTTAACCTTTCCCTCATCATGGAGGTTCTGTCCCCTGACGCCCCTCAGGTTTGACCCTCCTCTCCTTTCCTTTTCCTAGTACCATCAACGCTGAAATGAGGTACCGCTAGATGCAGAGGCAAGGACAAATTACTGTAGGGGAGGGAAGGAAGCAGGGTACCGTTAACCTCAGTCGCCGCTTCAAGAAGACAAAAGGGCTTGGCAATGTAAAGTTGTCAATAGTTTTTCTCGTTCATTTTTTCGTAGATACAAACAAATGCAAGTAGAGAATTCATAGGTTCAAATTTCCCTGCAATATTGGGAGATTATAAGCAATTTCCCTTTTTACCTTTTCTCCAAAATCTTCTCAAAATTTACCTGCGCCAAGGGAAATTTCCCTTCAATTGGCATCACTGCCGCCGTGCACTAACGTCTGCCGACAGCATTTGAGGAACAGCCGAATGCACCCGAGAGATCATGAATGCTTGGGGTCGAGAATTCACACAACTTCTACCAAAGGATGAAACTAGAAGGGACAAAGAGAAGTATACTTTAGACAGACCGTGTACATAATATTTCCATATTGACAATATTTCCAACTTAAACACATTTGTATGATAATTTTCTTAAAATTTTAGCTGTGTGTTGGAAATTTGTCATTATAATTTACTCTTCTTTTTTTTTTCAATTATGTAGTTTTAGTGACAAGTTTTGTGATTGCCTACCAGAAGTTAGTTGAAAATGGGGTGGTATTATTCTTTATTAAGCCTTCCTATAAAATCATTTTGCGATCCTTTCCCAGGACTTGTTAATTCCCAGTTTTCTTGCCAGGTGCGATAGGCGAGCGTTCCCGATGTCCTTGTGAATCTCGATTGAGCCATAGATGTTTGTGGCAGTTTTCTTTAAATTGTGTGCGGAAATCATCAAATTAGTATACAATGTTTATAAAACTACATGTTCTAACTGTTTGAACTTGAATTTTATTTTTAGCCTTTAGGCATCTTTGGCTCAGGTATATTTGTGTACCGGATTCACTTGATCTTTAAAGAATTCTAATATTCTTTGTGTGTGCCAGTTCAACGTTTGAATACTTATTAAAAATCAATGTTTGGAGCAAAGTAAATAATGAGCTTATACTGATGTTTAAGAATAATTATCAAAGACAGAGAAATATATGTTTTCTTTATACTTATAGATTTCTTAATAAGTTCTTTTATAAATACCTATTTTAATTGATTCTGTAATTCTTTCTTTAATATATTAATTGTTGTATTAAGATTTTCGTTTTATACAGCTGAAACTCTGCAAGAGGAGGAATAAAGGGAATTCAAAGCTATCGAAATGTGGACGTGAGGACGAAATGTGAACGGGAACAATAATAAAAATAAAATAATAATAAAGCTTTTTATAGACATACTTTTCTTAAACAATTCGTACTAAAAAGTAAAGAATAATTTTGTTTATGCATGACTGAAAAGAAAAGCATGCGGCGCGCTCTTATATATAGCTGCTTTATTAATTCTTCAATTGGCGCGCTCCCACGTTTTTCTTTTTAGTCATGTAAAAACAAAATCATTCTTTAGTTTTTATTACGAATTAATTAAGAAAACATGTTTTTAATTTTTTTTTTTTACAGGCATTTCTTTAGTGTTCAGAATGGTTCGTGCTGTCCTCAAATCTTGCAGTCTTAATTTAACTAATTTCCTGACGTCATACAATAATGACATTTTGAACAGCGACGTAAGTCGGGTGGCAATATAATATTCCATTGCTACTTTCATATCTTTCTATATATTGATATATTTCGATACTTTTTTAAAAAAATATGGACTTCTTTATCTTAAAATAAATTCTAGCCTGCAAAGATGTGGAGTTTGGCAGCTTGCAGAACACTTTAGGATTCGGGTCATAAAGCATAAGCTTCAGGAAAAATATCCGAACACCGAAATAACACGAAAAAAAAATTAAACACATTTTAAAGACATACTTTTCTTAAACAATTCCTACGTAAAAGTAAAAAAATAATTTTGTTTATGCATAACTAAAATGAAAAGCAAGGGTTGAGCAAAGTTCAAGAATTTATAAAGTGACTTTACGATAAAGAGCACCCGATGCTTTTCTTTTAAACATGCATAAACAAAATTATCTTTTACTTTTAGAACGAATTGTTTAAGAAGAGTAATCAAAAACTAACATTTTAACTATTTAATAACATTCAAATACTGTTAGTTGCTCCGAAGTAGCAAAAAAAAATTTGAAAGTAGCATGAAAAATTGGGGGGAAACGTTTTCCCCTGCTTTTTTTTCGGCGTTCAATGTTTCCGTTCTTTAAAAAAAAAAAAACCTAACACACACAGATTGCACACTATTCTCTGCAAAGTGCAAAAAAAAACAACACCGCAAGCACTTGCTACAAGGTAGCAGCCAGAAAGTAAAAGCCATTCGCGATCTCTCGGGCGCATTCGGTTGTTCCTCAAATGCTGTCGGCATACGATTGTGCACTGTGCTTGGTAGGTAGAGGCACCTAGTAAACTGGTGATGAACTAAAATAAGAATGACAACTCTTGAAAAATGTCAATCAACATAATTACGGGTAGTGATTTTAAAACTATCCTCTACGATACTATTTTTAAGAACCTTCGAGAATACATGTGAGTTATTAAATGACACTGAGTAGATAAGCGGAGAGCTCAGAGTGAGGCAAAATATTGACATCTCACCGTAATCAACAGTACTTCTGAGGAAAGACAAATTAGGTCGCCATTTTGTATCCCATGCAAGAATGAACTAATTTCCAATTGTAGGTGTATTAATTTATCTGTAATAATACAATAGACTTTGGTGTATTCAGATCACGGCCAGATGAGTTATCATCTAATACTGAAAGATAGACGTAAGGGCAAATATTCAACCTTGATCCACTTCCAATCTAACCCAATAAACAACAAAATTTCAGTTCAATTGTAGGGTTCATTTTCATGAAAGCTTGCGTTTCTTGCTTTGAGTGCGATTTGGGTAAATAGTCAATTGAAACACGTGGTGTTTTATTACGTGTTGTAACATGTGTTTCAATTGGCTTTTCACCCAAATCGCAAGCAACGCAAGCTTTCATGAGAATGCAAGCTTGCGTTTCTTGCTTTCTTTGTGATTTGGGTGAGTAGCCAATTGAAATCCGTGTTTTATTAGGTGTTCTACGTATTACGTAATAAAACACGAGCTTCAATTGGCAACTCACCCAACTCACACGTAAAGCAAGCAACGCAAGCTTGCATGTAAAGCAGGCCTTAGTTGTTTAGCCTTGTTATCGCTGCCATGCACGTATCTGACTATGTAGGGTAAACTTCCCTGAAATTGGCACTACACAATTATTGGTACTCCCAAGATATTTTTTTAAAAATAAGTTCAAAAATAATTGGACGAAACAGATATTGTTCCGGACACATTATTCATTGTTCCTTTGATGACTTCTGCACACAAAGCACATCATCTGTGTTCCTGGTCCTGGTTAAAGAGATAATTTCAAGATGGCTTCGTTAAGTTACAAAATAAACCTATAAAATCAAGCAGATGAGCTAAGGACTATATTTTTTTCGGTAGTTATTTATTGCTACAATGTAATTATTGTAATGTTTTTCTTCTGACTTTAAAAAAGTAAAATGATGTTTAGAGACTCTTAGCATGTAGCATTATGTAAATTATGCAAACTAGTTATTACTATTGCCGGCTGCCAATAACTGGTATGCCATTTTTCAACAGTATCCTTTTATTTGTCATGGCGGACAAATAATTAGCAACTTTAAAAAAGAAAAATGATTTCTAAGATAATAATTCTAACTTTTAAAACCAAAAATACGATCACTGGTATTTTCACGTAGGATGTTGCTTCACATGAACAAATAGTTGGTAAACTTGTACATGTACTCAGGTCCTGAAAACGTATAGTGAATGTAAGTGCCAATATCTGGGCATAGAGAGTGTTACTGGCTAGAGGGTGCAAACAGTAGGTCATTTTGCTATTTTGAAGAAAAAATAATGAAAAATACATGTTCTGCATTTTTAATGTTTCACTGGAAAAATAATTTCGGGTAAAATCTAACAGTTTACTGTTTGCCGTGAACAGAAAAATAAAACAGCAATAGGTCTGCACTTCGAGTTTCTAAACGACAGCTGTCTGAAGTGGCCAATAACTGGTACGTTTACCCTATATAATAGTACATTCAAGTGGGAGAACTTGAAGCAATCTTAGCAACTAAAGCCATAAAAGTTTAAGAAATATTGAGTTAAAGAGTCTAGTTTACAAGAACTAAGGTTGATATAGCGTTGCCAAGACAAGAAAGAAAACAACATAACGTACTTCTTAACAAGAATGATAACGTTGCCCTGGATGGGGATCGATCCGACTACTGGCACATTAACCCAATGTTGTAGTCACCAGTCCACGGAATCACCTCCTTCAAGTAAACTTTCCAAGCGCTATTTATACTTAGTTCGTCTGATCGCAAGAGGCGCAAGTAGTAAAAGGGTGAGAGGTGTCGAATACAGCTTACGGTGATAGAGTTCAAGCACGTAATGGAACTTAAGCGCACTGAGACTACAGAAAAAGTGCAATTGAACCAAATTCAAATGAATTTCAAGTTTGAAAAGCTTCCTGGCATAACTGCTTGTTCAAAGGAACTTAAATTAGATTAGTTATAACGAGCAAGACACTTATGTTGTTCCAACAAGTTTGTTTTATGCGTGTTTATTAAGTTCAGCACAATATCAAGTTTGACAAGCTCAAAGGAACTGACTGACAACCTTGTTGCAAGCAATCATGCTATCTTAATACGAGTTTCATTCTTCTATTCTCGTATTTCATTCAATACCGATACAGGTGCGCAAATTGTCGCGAGAGATCTCTATGTGTTAATTACTTTTACTGTGCATACTTCAGGACGCTGTCGCCTATCCACACAAAGTCATTACAAATTTCTTAATTACTTTGCGGAACAAAAAAAAACTGTTCAGCTAATAGTTACTTGGGGTATCTTGAAAGACAATTGCTTCGTGAGAATGTAATGATTTCTTACATGAAGTGACAGTTTGGCTTTTATAAATGCATCTAAGGATTTTATTTTCTGTATGCCCTCGTGCTTGATGTACCATGTGCTCAGTATATTAAATCAAGCAGTGCGTAATGCAAACTATTATTTCCAATAGAACCGTTATGATTCAAAATCTATAACCGCTATATGCTACACGTTAGAGACAAGTTTCTTTTCCTTATATACACTTCAAATTAAGGTTAGGATAACCGGACCAGTCATTATATACCATCAAGATTTTTTCTTACATTAATTACATAAGGAATAGGTTTGTTCCATTATTTTGAATGCAATTTAACGAGATTTGACCTACTCTGGAATCAGCAATATACCTGGACAATGTCTTCTTCTGTCCACTACTAATATTCCACTTGACCTATATTTTTCAATTTGGTATTTAACAAGTACGAATCGAGTAATAAAATCCAAGTATAGTTGTTTATTTTACGCGCAACATTTAATCCCACGAAAGCAAGCAACTTCTGCCAGCAACATGTTCATCCACGTCGGTTTTTCATGTACGCACTAGCATAGTTTTTGTTTGTGATTTCTATGAATAGACAACTGAAATATTTAAACATATGTTTCAATTGGCTACGCAGTCAAATCGCAAGCAAAACACACGTCTAGCGCCTGCATAAAAAGCCGACTTGAGTAGAGATGTTGAGCCTAGCAGACGTGAACATGAAAGGAGGTTTCAAGCAGTTGTTGCGATGACGCATTCGAGAAAGCAACATACGTCCATGAAATAGGACCCTTAATCTTTTAATTTGTTTTAGTTTCAAATAGTCCAAGTATACCATAATTCCAAATATTTTGAAGAATCTTTTTGTCTTAACTATACACGTTCAGCATTTCGACATTGTTGTATCATCTATTAAAATCCTATGGAAATAAAACAACGTTGATTTATCATTTTATAAAACTGCATTGAACTACAGAAACAACTTTTTTAAAAAATGCGAATTTGCCTTCTCGAAGAAGATACAAATTTGCTTTTCGTTAATATTAAATGGGTCTGCCAAGAATAAAATAATGGCTAGAACCACTATTTTTTATACATATTTCAATTGGTAAATACGTGGTCTTAAAATCTGTTGCCGACATTTTTCTTGAGATAAATTTTATAGACATTTCTTTTATAAAAATGCGGAAAGAAAACTAATCTTGTACATGCACTGAGAAAGAGCTATAGAAACGAAATTTCGTATGCAGATGTACCATCACAAGTAGGTAAGGGCAATGTAAAAAACTTTTTAAGAATCGCTTTCTTTAATTCAACATAGCCGCCCAAATACCATTTTCCAAACCACTGAAGCTAGAGAAACGAAATTTGGTATGAAGGTGTACCATCACGAAAAAGTTTCAATAGATCGATCAAACCACCGCTATGAGGGTGCAGCCCCCGAGGGGATATGGGAAAAGATCTGCACAGCATGGGCGCTGCCCCCAGAAAGTCTGATTACAATAAAGGGGGCGTAGCCTTAAAAATTTGCACACGGAATTCTGGGGCAGCACACCCAGCGAGGCGAACCCAGTATATATACGACTCGGTCGCGACCTACAAAAAGGTGTGAAATCCAAACAAAAACACCAGAGGTGCAAAAAGTGCAGCCAAGTTCTTTAGCCCTAAAAAGGTGTGAAATGGGAGACGGATGAGCCAAGTTCCTTGGTGACAGCATGTAAGAGGAACAAAGGAACTTGGCGCGAGCTGGCAACAGCCTTAGGGTTAGTGGCGGTGGACGTAGTGGGTTTTAGGATCCCCACCACCATTATAGCTTGAGGATCACCTTTACTTGTAGATAAAGATCCGTTAAAAGTCAAGGTTAGCAATAACAATACAGTAGGATTAGGTAACATAAGCAGTTCTAGTGGTGATCCTGAATCAAAAATCACAAAACTTACAGAGGAAGTTAATGAGAATAAGAGCATAGAATTATAATAGCAAACGGGCTCGAATGAGCGAACAATACCCAAAGGTAGAAAATATGGAGTCGGTAAACAAGTATTAAAACATGAAATACGTTCTATAGTATTAGTAAATAATAATAACCCTCCGTTACCAGGAACTTAAAAAATCTAAATGAATACAAGGAAGAATGTGTAGTGATAGAGGTTGGGAACAAATTTAATATTACAGGTAAAAGTATAATGCAATTAAGAAATACTTCAAGAAAATTAAATGTCAAGATCAAAGATCTGTCGGTAAGCGGAAAGAATACCGTAAGAATGATTTTTGGGAATATTCAGTTAGTCCATTTATTTTTAAACAATCAAACATGGCTAGAAGTATTAGATATTACCGTAAGAATACCACAATCTTTAAGCTATCGTCATGTTCAGTATTCAGCATAAGGTTGTATTTGTCAGAGGAGGATATACTTGCGTGTACAGACTCTAGTTATGAGGTAGTAAGAGCTCATCATATGACCAAAGCATTCCGAAAGCAGGATCAAACCATTATACGAGTTCCATCCAACATTTGGTTTTTAAGAGAAACTGTCTTCAAGAAATCATAATAATACATTTTGAGCGATTATTTGTCAAACCTTGTGCTAAATCAGTTATCCAATGTATGAAGTGTTTTCAGTATCATCCTACACAACTTTATAGAGGCAAAGAAACATGTTCAGAATGTAGCGAGGAAAAACATATTTTGCCTTGCACTCAAACTCATAAATGAATTAATTGGAAATTATCACATTTCACATTAAATTCGAAATGTAGGCCTATTTATAGAGAATTACGACGTGAAACAGAGGTTGCTAGTTTTGTATTTCACTAAAAATTTTCCGGTGTGTGAAAGGGCTAAAATTAGGAAACATAGAGGGTAAAGCCCACTCCGAAGTTCAAGAATGGCACAATTACAAGTGCCAAAAGATAAAGAAAGCAATGTAGAAGACTGAAGTTGGGCCGAAACGGAGTTCTGGCGTATTTAAAATATAGCCTCGAGAGTGCCGGCATAAATTCACGAAGGTACAGATGCAATAATCTCGAAAGTGTTTTTCAAGTATATTTTGACAATAAGTAAAATCCGAACTGTTAATAGCATCATGATCTTGTATTCTTGTAACAATTTATATTACCTTAATAGTTGTTTTTTAATTGATAATTCTCCAGTAGCAACCATTCTGCTGCAAGCACTTGTCCGGCCTAAAATATTCTTCCAACTTAAGCACTGCCGACTGCATTTCAATTTTGCACGTACATAACACTGAAATGTAAGTGTATAACACATAAAGCACCTAAAAGTAGGGATATTCACCAATGACATTGCAGTTTTCAAGCAATACCGAAATGAGATAAGTTTCTTGCTTATGAAAAGACAATGGAGGTGAAGGGCCTGCACCGTGACTAATGTTTTTCCAATGGTTTTCTTCAGTCATACGATGCAAATGTCGGGATAGTACACTCAGTCGATGATAAAATGAGCGGTCTCTTTCAAAAGCCCAAATTACAAAATTAAATGTTTTCCACTGTAAGAAACGTGTTAATAATAAGCCATTCATCAACAGATAAGTTCCTTTACAAAACAGACTAAATTTTCTTTATCGTAATCTATTTATTTGTTATTTATTATAACTTTTATAAAACCCACTTGTTGGTCTGTAAAATAAACTAAGTTCTGATATAAATTATGTGGCAACGTCGCAAAACATGAGTATTCACTCTAATGTTTTCAAATATTGATTTACTAGTTACACCAGTTTCTACAGCTACTAACTTATTTGGTCTGAGCCTAAAATACCTAAAAGCAATAAATAAATTTTAAGAAAATCTACTAGCCTCTACTGACAAACATTCTCTGTGGTAAAATAAATTTAAGAAATTTATTCTTTTACTACTACTGATCATAAAATAAATTTAATACAGCGATATCAGCACGTTCGTAATCAGTAGCGATGAAGTGTTGCTTATTCTCACTTGGAACGTTAAATTCCTTTATTTTTTTTTATTTTTTTTTTTTAACTCTTACCAAATTGTAGGGTATAAGTTTTCATGTACTTATCCGTCCCCGAATCACTTTTATATTATTAATGAAAGACAACAGAAAATAGTTTGGCATTGATATTTTGACTATTTATATGATTATATTTTTAAACTATAATATAACATGTTAAATAAAATTTATCAGAATGAAACTAATTGTCACAAGACCTTTTCTAGTATGATACAACATAAATAAAAGCATTAAAATAATATTATTGAATTTGTGAAAATAAAGCTTTTAGTCTCGAGAGGCAACTTTCTCGTCTCGAGTGATAGGCCTGTCTTCGTCTCGATGTATAGTATCTCGGTCTCGTCTCGATACCTGAACCTTAGCCTCGGTCTCAGTTTCGGTCTCGAATTCGTGACGAGACCAAGACTAGTCTCGATCTCAGTGCCATGTCTAGTTAAGAGTCTCTTACGGCCCCTGTTGCTATCCCCTGTGTCGTAAAAGTAACTGATTTGCCTTTCACGGGGTCCCTAATTGAGTGAAGAGTATGGTGGGCCGATTTTCTTTCTTCAGATATTGGGGTTCGAGTTGTCATCAAAAGTTGTGCATTAGTAGCAAATAAAGCCATGCCAAATATGGTAGTGCCAAAACAATATTTAACCGGGCCTCTGGACACTAAAGAGATCAATTGTTTTTTGCAAAACAAGGAATAAAAATATGATACCAGTTTCCACATGGTGGGGTTCGAATAGTTATGAAAAGTTGTGCATTGGTGCGATATTTAGCCATATCAAATGTGGCTCGTTTTGGCCGTCAAGCGTTTTTGGCAGTTTTCAAACAAATTATTTCTCGGGCTCCGGGGCCCGGCTAAATATTTTTTGACAAGGCTGTGTTTCGACGAACAAACATAACATAACATTCTACAACTTTTGCACGGTACTCAAACTTAAATTTCTGAAAAAAAAAAAATCCATCGTTTAGGCCCTTTTCAAAATTAATATTTTCTCGGCCCGGCTGAATATATTTTGTTCCGGATTTATTTCGGCGAACAAGCATAACATATAGTCTACAATTTTTGCACCTTACTCAAACTTAACTGTCTAAAAAATATAGGTGGTCCGAAAATGATTATTAAAAAAGTTGCTTTAGAAATTTGAGTTTGAGTAGTGTGAAAAGTTGTAGAATGTTATGTTGTGTTTGTTCGCCGAAACACAGCCGGATCAATAAATATTTAGCCGAACTCCGGAGTCCGCGAAAATTTCAGTTTGAAATCGGCCAAAAACGTTTGACGACAAAAACCGGCCATATTTGACATGGCTTCATTTCTACTCGAACACAAATATGTGAAAACTGGTGTCATATTTTTATTATTTGTTTTGCAAATAACGGGCCCTTTACGGGTCCAGTGCCCGGTTAAATATTGTTTCAGGACTGCCATATTTGGCATGGCTTTATTTGGTACCAATGACAACTCGAACCCCAATATCTGAAAAAAAAAAAAAAAATCGGCCAACCCTAGTGAAGCTTGTCTGGAGCTCCTTCATATTCTCTTAATCCGGCTCTGCCCAAAATATATAAGAAAAACCTTCTATGCAGGCTGCCACAGCATCAGAAAGTTACACAGTCCTCGTTATTGTCACTGATCTGCCCTTACAAAGCAATACAAATGAACAAGAAATTATAATAAAAGAGTTGCTTTTTATTAGTTGCTTCTTATTAGAAACCTTAGTTGCTTCCAAGGTTTCAATGTACCTAATCGTCACAGTAATGGTATTCTAGAAAAACAGTTGTAAACATGTTTGTTCACACCATGCACATCGTATTATTACCACGTCAGCACTAATATCGCATGTATGGTTATTGTATCCATCAAAACAAACTGCATCTCAGTTCTCGAGTAATGGAGATCTTTAATCAAAATAACCACTTTTATACCATGCATATTGGAAGATACGTCGAAATCTAGGAGAGAACAACTGATAATGTGTGAGGCCGGATTTAGTTTAATAATAATAGCTACGAGATCTGAAAACCTCATCACAAAAATAAAATTTATAAATCATATTCATACACATAGACGCTGTGGCTCAGTGGTAGAAAGCTGACACCTGTTCGATACCGGATCGCGACATGTGGGCTTTGTAGCGGACAAACACCGTGTGCGTGGAGTTTCTCACGTTTCTTCCCACTTTCTTTATTCCACCAATTTTCCCATCATCCATTCGTCCTGCCGATCCAAAAGTTGCCTAAAGGCTTTAAACAAAATTCAAATTCATACGCATCTCCCCCCACCCAGAAAAAATGCGGGTCTCTTTTATTTAAGTCCTCTACACACTTATAAAGTTTCAAGGAAATTTGCAATTCTTTAACTTTGGAGGGGAATTTGCCCCCTACAAACATTTTTCAGCCCAAAACAAAAATATACTTGTCTCCTAATTTTAACACCTCTACACCACACACCTGCAGAGTTGTAAGGAAATCGGCGATATATTCTTTGTGTTTTGAACTTCCAAATTGTGCTATTTTTTAACTTTTTTGGAGGCAGTGTTTTCCGCTCTAATAGTTTTTTGCCCAAAACAAAAGAAAAACGTTGTTTTATTCTACATTTTACAGCATACATTGTCGTTTTATTCTACATTTCACTATTTTATATGTTATACAAACAATTTTCTATTACATTCTGCATTGTACCATATTATATACTACTTTCTCAATTTTGTTTTCAAGCTTTTTTTTTACCTTGTCTGTTTGTTTAATCAACATTATATTACACTTTGTACAACTGATAATGCTAGCAAGCAGCCTTTGGCTAAACCTCGCCCGATATAATAAAGCACATCTGATTTGAGATGATTTGATTACTCCCAAAACGCGCTTCAACAGTCACAAACTTTAGGTGGGACAGGAGTAGTTTAGGGATCACAAGACACAGCTCATGCGTCCTATTTACACACATGTAGATCTTTGTGTGGGACCAGTTGAAACGTTGCTGATTTTCAAGGGCACTCATGTTGTGATTTTCAGAGGTGGGGGCGACCTGCTAGTCGTTCGACTTGGGGCGCTAAGCCAGCGACTCGAAGGTTCCGGATTCGATTCCCGGCTGGGGCATGGATGTTTGTGGATTTTAGAAACTTAACAGTATAATGGACTCGAGACGGGCCGAAGTCATTAGTTACAAAAATGGCCCCAAAATACACAAATTTACATTTTACAGAAGAGTGGGGAAGCAAGGATAAAGCGACAATTATTCTATGATTCACTAAAAGTTATCAACAGGTTAATCACGACAATATTTACTAAATTAAGGGCGCAAAAGTTAAAAAAAAACAAACAATGTCATGAAGTACACAGTGTATATTAAACCTAGTCTAAAGTATACTAGAAGTTGTTTGGATATGCTTAAAAGAGTATTATGTTAATGATTTATGTGTTCCCAGCAAAAGAAAATCTGTCTCAACCTATCCGTGCTGGTTTACTCAACTCTTTATTAGGAAACTCAAGGTTAAAACAATTTATCACATAAAGTCTACACACAAAATTGAAAATTCAAGACCCTACTATAAGAAATTTGTTCGACTGCTTAGGGAAGTCAAGAACGACATAAAATTACTCTATAAGACCTTTATATCAAATTCTGAAAATAATAATGATGATCCAGGTCAACTGTGGAAATTTATTAAAAACAAAACAAAACATTTTCCCACAACTATATTAAAATTTGAAGGTCGGAATTTGTGTGACAATGAAGAATATTTCACAATATTGCACAGTATTTCCAATCAGTATTTGTATCCTCTTCTCAACCGTTCAGAAATGTTAGTAGTAATTCTAGGGATTACGAAGGCATTGGAATACTGTCTGTTGACCACCAATACATTTGATTGAAATAGAAAGACTATCGAGAATCTAAAATCCAAAACGACAGTTGGATCTGATGTCATCCCCTCCTATATAGTCAAATGATGTATTAATATATTTAAATAGCCCCTATTGATTGCGTTCAACTTGGCACTAAAGTCATGTATTTTCCCTAACAAATGGGAATCTGCTTTAGTTTGTCCTATACCTAAAACAAATGACAGACAAGAAATTAACAACCACAGGCCTATAGCAATCATACCAATCTTTGCAAAAGTCTTTTATCAGATTATATATCAACGAATTATTAATCACGTGTAACCAGTTATCTCAGCTAAACAACATGCCTTGTAATTGTTACAGATTTTATTGAAAAATCACTGGACGGAGGAAAACAAGTCAATGTGATTTATATTGACTTTGAAAAACCGTTTGACAGAGTTAATCACAATGTAGTACTAGGTAAATTAAATCACTATCACTTCTTTGCATTCTTGATTAGGTTCATGTGCTCTTATCTAACTAATCGCAGGCAGTCTATTCTATTTAAGGAATACAAATCTGATGAATATACAGCTCTCTTAGGAGTTCCGCAAGGCTCGAATCTTGGACCATTGTTATTCCCCTTGTTCATTAATGACCTACCGGAATTCATACCGAATAATGAAAAAGTGCTATTTGCAGATTACCTAAAATACATGCTAAAATTAATTCCATGGAAGATGCCATAAAACTACAGCATAGTTTAGACAACTTGATGGACTGGTGCGCTATCAATCAACTTTCACTAAATTCATAAGTATTCATTAAGTATGCCAGACTAGTTAAAGATCTTGGTGTGACGTTTGATATGAAATTAACGTTTAATGGCCACATAACAAATATTACAAATAAAGCTTTTAAGATGCTAAAATTTGTAATAAGGCTGAGAAGAAAGTTTAAAATGTTTCTACATTAGAGAAAATGTACTATGCTGATGTTCGTTACAGCATATTTCGGATCTGTTATTTCTAGGGAAAATAATTCAAAATGGCTTAGACTGCACAGACTTGGTATCGTTCTTTCAGTCGCGTAGACAACATTGGTATCTTCCACTGCAAAAAGGAAAGGACAATACAATAACGAAGTCACCAATCTGGAGAATATGTACTACCCACGAAGAAATGTGTAGAACTTCCATATAATTTGATATTTGTGATATGTCTTCCAAAGCATTTAGAAATATTATAATAAAAATGTCTGTAAATGAGCATTGCAAATATCGACACTCTAATTGGGCTATATATTGTGTTGACAATAAATAAATAAAAGAAAAAATATAGAAGAAACGAGACGTCAGACAGCCGTGCAATTCAAATATCAAATTAATAATACGCCTCTACCATACCTCCAAACAATAAAGGATCTAGGTATAATATTTAATTCAAAATTGCTTTTTGATGTTCATGTAGACAAAGTTGTTAATGAAGCGTATAGAAGTCTGGGATTAATAATAAGAATGGGAAAAGATTTCAGGAAGACAGAAACTCTCATGCGAATATATTTCAGACATATGTAAGATCAAAAATTGAATATGTTACCATTATCTGGAATCCAAGTACTACATGAAGCTCAGACAAGCTCGAAAAAATCCAAGCAAAATTCCAAAGATTCATGGTATACAAAGAAACAGGCGTATACCCGAGAACTGATAGCAAAAAAAAAATATGAAATACAAACTTTAACATGATGAGTCTTGGAAACAGACGTACTCTTCATGAAATGATTTTTCTTTGCAAAGTGTTTACAAATAGAATAGATTGTATAAATCTGCTCTCAATACAAATACATGTCCCATCAACCAAAACCAGAACAAAAAGCTCAGGATTCTTGTATTATCAAAAACCGCGATCTAATATTATGCAAAAGTCATCAACTTGGAGAATGAGCGAAACCTATAATGACATAAGTAAAAGAGTTGAGGAAATTGATTTTCATAACATGAATCTTAAAACAAATTCATAACATTTTAAAAAAAAACCCTTTCGGTAGGCCTACAAGCTGAAGTAGAGCTCAAAGTTTTTTTTTTTATTTTCAAAAATTCAAATCTCGCCTTATATGAGAGCTATCGAGAAACTATTTATTGATTTGTAGATTATTCATCAGGAGCTGTTCAACGATACCCCACAAGACGTATATATACTCGCTTTGCTTCGCTAGGAGCGCTGCCCCCCCAGACCCCCGTAGGGGATTCGCCCGAACTTCAGTGTTTTTTTGAGAGGATGTGCCTCCTTTATCTTAACCAAAATCTCCCTGCAGCACTACACCACCATGGTGTCCATCTGCACCCTCCCACGGGGGCTGCGCCCCCCAAAGGGGAGGTTTGCCCCATCTATTGTAACCTACTCTTGGTCATATACCTTCAAAGAAAATTTCTTTTCTCTACCTTCAATGATTTGGAAATTGGGTTTCTGGGGCGGCCATTTTGGATACAAGTTGACGACTTTTTGAAAGTTATCTTATATTGTCGTGACCTACTTGTGATGGTACATATTCAAGTAAAATTTCATTTATCCAGCTCAAACGGTGTGCAAAATGGAATTTTGGGCGGTCATTTTGAATCCAAGATGGCGACTTTTCCCAAATGATGTAATATTTCCCTAAACTACTCGTCATAATGTACCTTTATGCCAAATTTCGTATCTCTAGCTCAAACGGTGTGGAAAATAGATTTTATTTCCGCCATTTTGGATCCAAGATGGCGTCTTTGGATACATCATGTAATGTTTTAGTAACATACAAGTGATAATGTACCGTATTACCAAATTTGATATTTCTAGCTGCAGCCGTTTAGGTTGTGAATTCTATACAACAATGAGTTCGGCGGGCATTTTGGATCCAAGATGGCAACTTTTTTTAACATTTCGTAATATTTTCTTGAACTACTAGTGACAATACACATTTATGCCAAATTTCGTATCTCTAGCTCAAACGATATGGAAAATAGATTTCTTACTTTCGCCATTTTGGATCCAAGATGGCGTCTTTAAACTCATTAGGTAACATTTTCGTAATCAAACAGTAATGTTGTACCTTTATGCCAGATTTGATTTCAATAGCCCCAGCGGTTTAGAGTTTAGACTGTGTATTCTATACAACAATGGGTTCGGCGGACATTTTTGGATCCAAGATGGCGATCGATTTTGCTCATTAACGAACTTAATCGAGCTATTAAGCCTAGAAACAACATATAAAAATTTGGTTCAAATATTTTCAAAATTATGGCCGCTAGCGTGTTAATATATATAAATATAAATATCTACTTTGATATCGTACCGTTCTCAATAGGTGGATTTTTCTTCGAAATCTACCTAAAAAATACTGTATGTTGATTGTATTCCTAGCGATGACAATAATCTAAAATATGGTACATTGTAATTAGGTTCTTCTGTTGTATTCTAAATAAATAAGTAAACATTTTATTTTTGTTTTCTATCTTGCGAAGTATAATTTTCTGTGGGTAGGGGCCAAGTGCCCCCTTGCCTCCCTTGATGGGCGCCCTTGCTGCTTTTATCTAACAATGGGGTGGACAGGAGAGATTATAGCAAATCCTTATGTAAGATTTGTTTAAAAACATATTTGTGTAGATGAAAGATTTAATCTCTCTCTCTCTCTCTCTCTTTTTTTTTTTTGTTGACTGCGAAATAGCGATAAAAAAATGACAAGTATTACGAAAGCATAAAGGTCGGGTATCTGCTTATTTTTGCTTATAAGAGGTGGAAGGGGTGTAAAATGATTAAAAAATGTGCATGCATAATACCACCTTGAACGATCCCAGAGTTTTCTAAGAAGGAAAGAATTGGCAGGTTGGTACTTAAATTCGAGATGTATATTCCATTTTCTTTAATTTTATAATTTCAATAAGCATATCGCTTTTGGATGAAACACGTTCTTAGCTATACAATAAAATTCTTTTAAAAACTCGACTGGAAGTTAGTGCAATACAGTTGTTATAAATGGGATCCAACATGGCGGCTATTTTCATTCTTTGAGAAGCATGGAAAACCTTACGAACGATTCGGGTCAGGAAATTCTTTGTGAAGAAAGGAAAAAAAGAAGTGTATCGATCTGGATTGCGTGAAAATTAGAAAATAATCCATCCTGACTTCTCAACGTAATATATTTCTGTGAAGTACAGAATGTTTGGCGAAAACGCGTATGAGGAGGAAAAAATGTAACAGGAATGCTGTCAGGCTACATTATATTACATTTTCAACATGGTTGTGATTTTCTGTAGAGTCATTCTAAGCAGCATTAACTTGCTTACATAAATCGATTTTATTCTTCCGAAGTGTAAAGTTACATCATACGCAATTATGCGATATTAAAATAATGCAGATAAATGTACTTGTATGTAGAAAATGTTGAATTTGATCAGAAGTCAAAGAATTAAATTTCTGAGTAGGTTTGAAACAAAGTCACAGATGGCATTCTTCTAAAGTGTTCTATATATACGATGATAAAGAAAGCAAATGCCGGGAGGTCCGAAACTACTGGGCTTGTGTTTCACGCCTACAATAAGTCATGAATTTGATTCAGTTAGTTCTCTCTCAGTAGTGACCTTGACCTCCTTTTTCTTCTTTACTATTGAAAATAATCAGTACTTATGTTTTTTTTTTTCTTAATTAAATGTTATCTTGCAGAAGATAAACACATACCATCTAATTTAATTTTACAGAGTGTATTGTACTCTGTGGAGTGACGGTATCACTCAAAATGGCACCGTCATTTGTACACAGTTTCTAGATAGCAGTGACCTCGGGGTGCCGATAGGTTCAAGTGCTGTATTTCTAATTCTATGCGCGAGGCCACGGGTTCGATTCCAGCCAGGGTCCATTCCATTGAGCGAAATGGTTCGGAGCACAATTTTACCAAGGCCCCTTCCTTAGAAGCACAGGTTCGTTTAAATTGAATTGAATTGAAAATTGCTTTATTTGACCGGGCGAGGTTCAGCCGGAGGATGCTCTACCTTTAAGATGTTAGTACCATTGTCAGTCTAGTGATCGAGTAAATTGAAGCAACCATTCTGTGTGAATGTAGGCCTGTATCCCTGTTGGTACTATTTTTGTTATTATTATTATTACTATTTTAAAGTCCGGAATTTCAGGCATTTATTTTACTTCAAGGCAGGCAAAAAGGCACTTATTATTGCTGAAATAGCCTCATAGGCACTTAAAAAAGGCTATAATACTTTTTAAATTATGTCTTATCCTCATTATATATATATATATA
>JAGDQP010002782.1:64678-77585 GCA_022664845.1 Lepisma saccharinum | reverse complement strand
GTGTGTGTGTGTGTGTGTGTGTGTGTGTGTGTGTGTTATTACATATCATGCTACATGCAATGGTGTTCATTGCTTGCACATCACCAGAAATTGTTTCATCTTCTGAAAATGCTCTCTCAATTTAAATTACAATGTTTATTTATGGCCTTTAGGCATCTAAGGCTCGGGCCGGGATAGAAGAAGGGGAAAGAATTCGGGAACGTTTCGCCCAAGACCTATGTTGTAATGCCACCCAAGAATTTGCCTCGGGTAATTGAGGAAAAACCTGTCAGGATGGTCGGCCGCTGAAATCGAACCCACGACCTCCCAACGCTCTCTCTATCACTGTACGACGGCTCGGTATGATCTCTCAACGTCGACAGAAATGATAGGGGGTATACTTAAAAGACAGCATTACTAACGGGCTCGTATCAACGGCAGTTGAATTTTTAAACTTCAAGAACACATCATATATGCCTACTTTTCATTTTCCCTAGGTCCTCTTTGCACATATTACATGTTTACATTGTCATTCACACTTTTATCATTTCTACACAGTGCTTCCAACAGTTTATAGTTTCTCTCACAATATCCATCGTTATCACCAGTTTTTAGCCTTTCTTCTGAAGTTTCATTATTACTTCTAGCAATATAGTAATGTGCTATCACGTCATTGGTGAGCGACAGGTCTCACAACCATGAATCGTACATGAGTTCCAGAAAACACTGAAGCAGTGAAGGGTTTACGGCAACATCAATGTAAATACTTAAAGAATCATCCCTTCTCACAATTTTATCTCTTTGAATTCACGCCTAGAAGACAACTTATGGCGGAAAAGACAGATTTCCTATATTTGTGTGTGCGTTTAACGACAAAAAGGTAAAGAAATACGTATTTGTTAAAATACAAGGCAGAATAAGGCATTATGTTTAAAAATAGGCAACGGAAGCTAAAAAAGGCAAAATGAAAATTTAAAACTCTTTTTAATCGCTCCGACGATGACTAAACTGGTTACCTATTATTTATATCCTAATAATTCGTGACAAAAACGAAAAGGCATTTTGCCCAACTTCCGGGTTCTAATTATTACGTACCGGTTTGATTGAGAGCGTTCATACCTCCAGGTTCGGAAATGTTATATATAAGATTGATTTTTAAAATATTATTTTCAAATAATTTGAAAGTATTTGTTTCCTGTGTGAATTAAGTAGAAATATTCAGACAACGAATGCATTCCATATAGTGCAAGAATATTCCCAAATTATATTAAAATATTTTTATGGATATAAAAACTCAGGGCTGTAACCAGCCTAAAACCTCATGGGGGGTGGGTTCAATTCAAGTTTAGGGGGACAAAGGAATGTATATGGGACATTGTAGCAGAAGCACAAATAGTTCCCTCCGAAAAGTGGCCAGTTTCTATATGAAAAAAATGAGAAAGTTATAAAGGAATTTTACCATTATATCATAGACCTCATAATAGATAGTCTTATCACGCTTCCCCATTTCTGGCTGGATTTTTGTTCAGAGCACGTGATTTTGAATCCATCCGCTAGGTAGCTCTGCCATAGACGTCATATTTTACTACGAGGTCTATGGCAGAGCTACCTAGCGGATGGATTCAAAATCGCGTGCTCTGAACAAAAAAAAAACATTAGTTTTAGCGCAGCCAGAAATGGGGAAACGTGATAAGTCTATCTATTATGAGATCTATGATTATATCAACAAATATTTCTTCATTTCGACAGTGTAATGCCGGCTTACGATATGCTAGGGAATCTCACGTTCGTGCTAGAAGCGGTCAGCCCCCTGCTCTACCTACATGCCTGTAAAAAAAAAAAGTTATAAATACTTTTAAAATCTTTTACTATTTTGAGAGTTTTGGACATGGTTCAAACAAATATTTTCGGACATGTTTTGAAATTATTATTATTTTTAAATATTTACTAGAAAAGGAAACGCGTTGAAAACTATAGGATGTTTGAGTAAATTTTATTTTTAACCCCTCAAAAGGACGGAACACATAGCTATTTAAAAGATCCTATTAATTAACATAAACAAATATATCAGCTGTTACATATTAAGTATAAACTTTTTCATGAAAATGAACCGAAATACCTTTACGAGAAATTGAATTTCTTGATTACTGTCACAAAAGTAACACCGCAATCCTACCTGGTCATAAAATATCTATACAGGGTGTAACAAAAATGCAGAGCAAAAAATTAAGAGGTGATTGCTGACATCAAAATAAAAGAAACAGTCCCTATAAACATGGGTGAAATACCGCTTTGTTCTGGAGATACAGCGTTTCCAACTTGGAGCCCAAAGTCGACGTCTAACAATGGGAAGAAAATGAATAATTCTGAATAAATCAGAAACGACGCATTGAATAAAAATTTCGTTTCCGGAAATTTGTTTCTAACAAAATGGTGGATATTAATAGTGAAACACAATGTCACTGGGTTGACAGCCTAGTGAAACGTTAATTTTTTTTTTCAAATAACAAATTATTGGGTATTTGGGATCCTCTAGTGATGATAAACAACATACGCGAAGCACATACCGCATTGCAAACTATGCATATGACATAAGATGATGATGTATAAGATTGCGTATACCTTTCTATCTTACCATACTGCTGTGTGTGTTTTACGTATGCTATTTATCATCACTAAAGTGTGCCAAGTAAACATGGCGTAGTGCCATTTAAATTTTTTGAACATTATGCTACGTTGGCAATGACAATCCAACACTCCTGATATCCACGATGTTGTTTGAAATAAATTTCCGGAAACGAGATTTTCATTCAATATGCCATTTCTGATTTATCGAGAATTATTCATTTTCTTCCCATTGTTAAGCGTCGACTTTGGGCTCCAAGTTGGAAACGCTGTATCTTTCACCCGTGTTTATAGGGACTATTTTTATGTCAGCAATCACCTTTTAAAGTTTTCCCCTGCATTTCAGTTACACTCTGTATAAGAATTAGATATTTTATGACTAGTAATGAGGTCTCAGCTTTCTAACAATTCTAAGGAAATATGATTTTTGTAAAGGTATTTCGGTTCATTTTCATGAAAAAGCTGATGGAACATGTTGGTCTTCTACGGAAGAGTTCTCGACATGTCGATCGTTCGCCCGTTTGTTTTGGGCAAAACTTTACAAGTAAACCTTCGTTCTTATAGAATTCACGTGCAAGAAGTGAGATTTGGATTGACTGTTTTGCAAGTAAAGCAATTAGATAAGCATATGAACTTAGTGTCGCGAATCCTATGAAAGATTCTTCTATGAAAAAAAAGAAGGCGTAAGTGCTTATTGGTGCTCATTAATTTTAAACAGATATGCAATGGTGGGTATACGGCGGATACCCACCTCAGTTTTTTTAGGCATTACCGTATACCCACCTAAAATTTATGAAATACACAGATATATAGGACAATAAGCGAAAGGTTTCGCTACAATAAGCGAAACATATACCCACCTAAAAATTTAGCATTATATCCCTGATTTTAAGAGAAGATAAACTTGTCTCTTAATAGTCCGGTCAGAAATCTGAAGCTCGTAAATAGCTAGGGGAGACTTTTTCTTTTATCTGTGATACTTCATCTCTATATATTTTTGAAGAAATTTAGAGGGGGAGTCACTTTTTATTTGTGACTTTGAACCGCCATCTTGGAAAATGGCGGCTGATTTTCACTTTTTTGATCATATCTTGGTAACTATTGGAAATATGAAAAAATGTTTCAAACGAAAGTTAAAGATAATAACAAAATACATCTTTTTGGTTTTTATAGCTTTTGTCCTATCTCTTATGGTATTCGAGAAAAACGTAAATTGAAAATCATAAAATTGTTTTTTTTTTTTTTTAGTTTTTGGGAGTTTAACATAGAAATTAGTTTTTTAACATGTAGATTAATCTTCAAGATGAGGTAAATCAATTGTTTAGTTGAAATACAATATATTTTCTATATTTGCAATTTTAGGGTGCCCTTTTGAATGAATCATATATGCGAGAAACAACAAAATCCTCCCTAGTGAATGTTTTCCAACAAGAGGAGCAAAATATTATTCCTAAACAGAAATGCATTTTATCTCGTCGATGAAGGATACCTTTGACACTGTGTAGTGTGGCCAAGACCAGCTACTTATTGTGATGTAGCAGACCCTTACAAGTCATATGCGAATGCACATTTTGGTAATCACACTGTTATCTTCTTTGACGGCTATCCAGACTACGCAACAACTAAAGGAGAAGCCACTGCAGAAAACATGTTCCTGAAGTTCAATGTAATGAACATATTTACGTTACTCCCATGCAGTCTGATTTCTTACCTAATTCTAAAAAGAAGAAGGCCTTTATCACTTTGTTTCCCAGCCATCTCATTGTTGTTACTCAGGATACAGACATCTAACCACTAATGAAAACATTTGGTTATTTAGGACTCAATCTGGTTGTAAAAGAGAGAGTATTTTCAATATACCTAAACAACGAGAGATCCATCGTGAGGACAAAGACGCCCTTTTATTGTCATGAATTGTTGGAGTCTTTAAATTTATTGAAAAAAGAAGAATGGCTTAGAAGTTCAGTATGTCTTTTCAACGACAGAGATGCTACCAAAGACCAAGTTGCAGTTGGAGGAGAGGATTTAATCATTTCTTTATATGGTACATAAAAAATATAACATTAGATGAGCACAGATTTTACATGTACCACCACCATACTGCTACAAACAAGCTGCAAAGTAATTTTGATTTAGCCACGCTACTCCCCAGCATGAACTGCTCCTGCCCAACAGAGCTTTTGTGTATAGTACCAAGTTCAGAAGTGGCTTGGGAATGATTTGGATCCTTGTCAGCTGGGGTGGAGTTTGGTTGGCAATTCACAACAACGTATACCAACAACTCTTCCGCCAGCACCAGAGAAAATCATGCACTTAATATCTTGCAATTGTAAGAACTGGTATGATTCTTGTGAGTTCAAAAGAGCAGGCCTGCTTTGCTCAGCAGTGTGTGGTAAATATGAGGGATTGCTATGTGAAAGCTCGCCAGAAGTGGACATAGATGAACCAGAGATGAAAATAGTCAAACTTGATGAATAATCAAAATGTAATACTTATTAATAAATAGTTCTAACATCATTGAACTATTTTTATTTTCCTAATAAAACATATAAGCTCAAAACACTGATAAATACTGTCGCTAGTAAAGAGAGACTCCATACTCTTTGTTTGTGTTATGAACAGTGCTTTGATAAACAATAACACATTTGCGTAAACTCGTAACCAGATATGAACTATCAAACAGTCTATGTAACTTGAAAGTAGAAATGTTTTTGTAGTGACTTTTATCAGAGATGGTTCAGGCAAGGAATTTGATAATCCAAGAAGCATATCAATCGCCTCAGACGCTATGTTGATACTAGTTATGTTAAGATTTTATTATTCTTGCAAGTTACATGTCTAACACTCAATCATGTTTTCAGACTAAGTAAATACATTATATTGTATTAATCAAATTGGGGTGGGGGTACGGTAGATTTGGGGGACTTCAAGCTCCCCTGTAGCACCGTCCCTGTGTTTGTCAGCTATAGGAAACATAGCAATGTGGCAGTGAATGCATAAATAATTCCATCATTTCCCTCTTAAGGCTCTAGAAAAACAAAGCAATAGTAAATTGGGATGAATGTCTGACGATCTTAACTCCAATCCTGCTGATTACATTGATTATCTGCAGCGTAAAGCAATATATACTTGTCTGAAAAAAAAAAAAAAAACGTGAACCAGTTAAACGGCCCATCACCGCGAAAAAGGCGTTCATTTAGATTGAAAGTGAATGGGATATTTCCTATCTCCAGCCGTTTAGGCTGTGTTTTCTATACAATGTGTTTGGCGGCCATTTTGGATCAAAGATGGCGACTTTTTAAACATTTTGTAAAATTTCCCTAATCTACTCTTGATAATACACTTTATGCCAAAGTTCGTATTCTACCTCAAACGGTGTGAAAAATAAATTTGGGGGGGGGTTCGCCATTTTGGATCCAAGATGGCGTCTTTGGAGATATTTTGTAATATTTTTGTAACCTACTAGTGATGCTATATCGCCATACCAATTTTTTCGTCTATCTCCAGCCGTTTAGGCTGTGTATTCTATACAACAATGGGTTTCGCGGCCATTTTGGATCCAAGATTGCGACTTTTTTAAAATTTTGTAATATTTGCTTAATCTGCTAGTGATGATGTACCTTCATACCAAATTTCGCTTTTCTAGTTCCAACCGTTTAGCCTGTGTATTGACTACTAAAAGTCTTGAGTTTTTTTAGGGTGACACACTAGTTAAGAGTAGATTGAATTTTTTTTCAATCTCAAGAACGATGTTTAAAAAGTCAAAGAAAGTTTTTTTAGAACATTATACTTAGGTGAAATCTGGAATGACTTTCTGGGAACCTTCTCGTGTTGTTTGATATAAGACCCACTTACCATTACAAAATTATCTTCATCCAATATGGCGGATTTCAAAGGTGGCGGCTATTTTGATCATATACCCCAAATTGAAGCCCTTTACAATCATTCCACACCTATGTACTACGATGCTTCAGCTCCTTGAGGGTTTGTGAACTACAAGGCTGTACTGCGACTTTTGAGTCACTCTGTAGTGACAAATATCCATACCGGTTATGATAAAATGGTGGATAATGGCGATAAACGGTGGTCATTATTGAACTCAGCGCCCCCCCCAACAAAAAAAAAGAGTTTGTGACCCTTTATTTCGTCGGCGAGTGTTATTATTTGAATTATAGAAATTGAGTGGTAGAGCGTTGGCGTATCATTCGGGAGGTCGTGGGTTCGACCTCGGCGGTCGACCATCCTGACTGAGGGTTTTCCTCAGACACATCAGGCAAATGGTGGGATGGCACCTTTAACATAGGCTCTGGCCGACACCTTTCCTATCCCCCATCTCGGACTGGGCCTTAAAAATGAAATTCAAATTCACGAAATTGAAAAAAAAATGATGCATCTTCTAAGATGGCGGAATGTTAATCTAATACAGTAAAACGTCGATCAACCGTCACTCTCCGTTATCCGTCATCGTAAAAATGATTTCTTAACAGGCTTTAAGTAAAAACCGATTTTTAAATAAAAAGTGCTTTTTAAAAAAAAGATAAATAAAAAATTGACCCGGTGGTGGTTTGGAAGTGCTATTTACAGTATTAGCGTTTATAATGAAATTTCTGTTATCCCTATATTCGGTTAACCGTCATAATTTCGTCCCGCCGGTGACGGTTAATCGAGTTTCCACTGTATTACCCTTGTCGTAGTCCATTGGGCTTTGCTTTCGTCGGTAAAATCTACGTCCTATACAAAAGATTAGCTGTGACAGGATAAGGATATAATACTCCGGGACAGTTGTGACAAGATAAGGGAAGTTTGCAGCAATGATATGCACCTTTTACAGGCTTTAAAATCTCACGAAAAGAACTATACACTTACGGTATAGTAATAAAGGAAATTTACGCTATAAATCGAAGCCATGAAAGTGATTTTATTTCAAAATAAATTTCTAATAACTTTATTGTGCCTTATTGTTGTAAATTTTGTTCTTATATTTGGCATTAAACAACAGTCAAAAATGCTGACATTGTAAATAATAATAACAATAATGGAAGGAACAGCAATAACAAACTAACAATTTTTCAGCTACAAAAAGACGAGGGCAGTTTCTGAAGCATGTATGAGGGTCTCATTTAAAATGTATTTAATAACAAATAAAAACAACTAAATGTATTTTGCCTTAGGCATCAACTTGCAACGCGAGAAGGGGGCAACAATGACACTCGTGAATTACGGTAATTCACAAAATCATTAAGAATGTTCGAACTGCTACCAAACTGCAAACAACGGGATGCCAACTTACATATTTTGATTCAACATTTCTCTCTTTTGTTTTACGTGTGCATGAAGCGGATTTATATGCCACCTAGCGGATTCACATAACATCTAAAATCCAAGGGACAGCAATGACGCGTAAGCAATGGACAGAAGAAAAGTATACTTTTTAATAACTTTAAATTGTTCCATTTTAGAAAACACCTTATGGGTATTGAAGGTTAAGATTCAGCACACAAACAGAGCTCGAAATGTAGTGCCCGTGTCCTTACCTTTTTTATTTTGGATTTGGCGTACCCCTAAATTTTTGTTAATGGGAGCTCATTGCCTTTACTTTAAACAGCCAATCGCCGCCACTAACAGTAAATGCAAGCGTGTCCTTACCTTTTCTAGACCACTTCTGCAATCGTTCTTTTACCTTTTCTAACCCACCTCGAGAACTGCACACAATCATTAACAAAAAGCATTGAAAACGTGAAATCGTTACTTGGAAAAGGGAGAACAGTGACATTTCTTACATACTTTATAATTTTGAATGAGTCTGTTTCTGTTATTGAGTTCGGTTTCAGTAATAAGGTATGGTAGACGTACATTTAATATCTTTATATATAAAAAAAAACTAATAAAAAAAAATATAAAGGCAGAGAAGATACCATACAGAGTCAACAGTAAGGACTAAAAAATTTAAGTTGAAATAGAATCACCCATAAGTAACCCATATATACGACGTAGATTCTAAGAAAAATTTCAAGGTAGGTTTCGATATGCGGGTAGAAACTTAAAAGGATTACTTTTTGGACTTATTTCCTTTTTTCCGCTAGCCGCGTCCAATTATCTGTTGATGCCTTCCATAGAGTAATAGAGCACAATACTTTGTTTCCATTTTCTATTTTTATTTGCTGATTCTCTATTCTTACACACGCACCTCTAACAAGGTACGTACATTCGCGAAATGCCTGATAGATATTGCTTTAATATTGAACAAAGTGCAAAGTTCTTATGGCCCCAATATGTAAAATGTGTAATTTTAGCGGTTCATAGCGTTAATTTGCATATTTATGGGTCTTCATAAATCAGAGATTCCATCGCAATGGGTGTTACGCTCGGAAAGATTCAAACAAATTAATATCACTTTTAATTTTCTGGCAGTACATTAGAAAAGGGGCATAACGCATATTCTTCAGTTAAAGTCAAATCGCGAAGTGTCTGATGAATATTGGTAAAATATTGAATAACAGGGACTGTCCTGCTGTATACAGTGTTTATGGTATTTTGAGCTGCCCGTAGCGGTACTTATACATAAGTGTTGAAGAACAAACAAACAAATAAACAAACAAAAAAAGAGTAAAAGGAATACACGTTAACACTGACGAATACAAAAAGTTCTGGGTAATCTTTTACCTATAACTCGAAATTTATGCGACATAAAACTGTACTATTTTGAACAAATAAACCTTGGACCTCAATGTGTCCATGTACAAAATATGACAATTTCGTGTGACGTATATTTTGGTTTATATAGTGGACTCTCTGTAATTCGAACTTTGATAATTCGAACAAAAAATTATTCCCCTTGAAACTCCTATTGAAACCAATGTTGAAAGTTCATATGCAAATCGAATTTTTTAATTCAGGAGGAAAGGAAATACTCCTGAATTCCAATGTCTCTATACTCCACGGTTATATCGATATTTTGTGAAAGTCATTTAGCCCACAGAAGAATGCAGTTTTAACTAGTTAACATCGATCCAGTGACAGCCGTGGAGAATAGAGAATTGTGTTTGCTGGCATGCAACCTTCGCCGTCTACTCAATCACGTGAGACTGTCCATCTCTTTTGTGTACGTCTTTAAACCTTCTCTTCCAATAACCAATGTTTTTGTAATAGAAAATTTATGGAATCCTTAACTGCACTGAAGTTTACGCAAAAAATGAAATTGAAGATTTTGTTAACCGTATAAAAATAAAAACAAACCGAATATGAATCACAAGATAGCTAATGTTACACATGCACTTTTATGGCTTAAGACATTACATTGCACTTATTTAAATGTGTTTTACTTTTACTAGTAACGTAATTGTTTCTTTTCATCCACTATAGGACCACGCACAAAATATTGCAGTTTTTGACGTTTTTGCTGCTGACGCGACGCCACTTGAAAGTTGAGCGTGAGAATGTTTGTTTGGCAACAGCACGTATTGTGAGTTACTATCATATGGCTGCTGTGCTACACTCTTTGGCATTGTTTCAGTTGATTCGTTTGTATTTGAGAAGAAAATGCCGATCTCCTGTGCAGCTTTCGGTTGTACTGAGAAATATAAGGAAGGAAGTAATGTATCGTTTCACAAATAAATGATCATTTAATATTATTCCGTGAAAAATGTTTCATTATGTAAGACGTTCTTTCGTGTAGTTTATGTCTGCTAGAAATATAAAATAAAACACATATCTTTGATTAGAATTATTTGATGCGAAGGTATTTTATCGTATTTGATCCATAGTTATAAAACTGTCCCTCAATGCCAAAGAGAAATATGCATAAAAATAAGTATTCTTACATTCAGAAATAATGGATCGTTTTCATTTAGGCCTACTGGAATTAAAGTGGTTATATTCGTGTAGAAAAATATATCTGTCTACTTAAAATTTAAATAGTTCTAAGGCCATAATGTACTGTTTAATTTTATTGATGGCTTTAGGCACCTAAGGCTCAGGCCGAGATAGGGGAGGGAAAAGGATTCGGGAAGATGTCGACCACGGTGTTGAAGGTGCTATCCCTGCATTTGCCTGGTGTACCTGAGCTTTTAAATCTGGAAAAACCTCAGTCAGGATGGTCGGCCGCTGGAATCGAACCTATGACCTCTCGAATGCTACAACAATGCTCTACCATTGAGATACGGCGGCTCAGTAACTAATATGCTATTGAAAAGACTGATGATGATGATGAGTGTTCTGCTCGAAGGCAGCTCTTGACCTCAAGATCCCAGAGCTAGGTGAACCGATAGTGATCTGCCATTGCCTTTCATCGCACGAAGATGACATCCTAAGGACAGAACCTACAGTTTAATGTGGATTCCGAACCACTTGTGTCCCCGCTGGGAATCGAACCAGGAACACCTTGATTACACTATTAAGAACAATATAAATAAATTTAACATCGCAACAAAAATAGGTAAGAAACGCTTCTTATCGGTCACCCTGGTCGGTAAGAGGAAAACTCGTGAATTCTATATACCTGAAGTCAGACACAATAATAGATATGACTGTTCGTATTGTTTATGATATAAAGTCAAAACGGAACATTTGAAAAGCTAGAAAAAGCAATGTCGTTTTTAATAGTTACGACAAACACTTTTATTCTAAATTTAAAGACAGTCTTTTTCATTCACAAATAACTTTTCCGGCATCTTCTAAGATAACCAGGGAAACCATTTTTTTTATCTATATAATGCCACTTTCGATAGATGGTAGAACTTAAATATAAAGTTAAAGCTGTCCGAAAACTAGAGATATTTTTTATGTGCATTTTAATGACATACGTCTTGTTTCAATATTTATTTGAAAACTGCCGACCACTAGTGTATGTCCGACGACCGGTGCCCATACCCTATTTTCAATTTTATAATTTTCTTGGTAAATTTATGCAGGTAATACGTTGGTTGTATAAATTATAGCATTAGTATTTTGTGTGTGTAATATTCATGTCACTTGCGTTGTATCCCTAATGCTGTATAATATTTTTAAATGTATCTCTGTTAAAAAAAAAAGTTATGTGGCTTTAAGTATCAACATTATATTGTTTTATTTAACAAATAAAAACGGGAATGGCATCTTCAACATAGGCCCTGGTCGACAGCTTCCCGAATCCTTTCCCCTCTCCTATCCCCGCCTGAGCCTTAGATGCCTAAAGGCTATAAATAAAATTCAAAATTACCAAAAAATATTTTTTTGAGAACAAAAATAATATTTATTAAGAACGTTTTATATAAGTTATTTTTCTATTAAATTATACCTTATATTGATCAATTTAATTAGGAATTGTTTGTATCTTACGTGTTCAACTTAACTAAGGTGAAGTCTAATGCGAATTCTCAATTGTTTTTCTTCATAAAAAGATCGTACGTGGCACATACAAATGATATAATACCAGGCTCGGCTCGCTGTTTCATTCCTACCAAACAAACAGTTGAATGTTGAACTTGCGCCACGCTGGGAATTAAAACCCACGTAGACGCTGGCGCCAGTTCTGCCTCTTAGTGGAGTTTTATAACTTTATGGATACGACACTTTCTTGTAGGTGTCTGTAGATAACGTTAGTCTTCTTAATCAACACATCAAAATAAAGCTTGCTTTGCACTGCGAAAGCAATTTCCATATTATTATAAGTGTAACTGTATTTTCAGTAGATTCAAGATATAACAGAATATTGCCACTGATTGTATATCCTAAGAAAGCTACATGGATTTTATAATCTACGTCGTACATTCCTTCTGCTTATTACATAACTTTTCTCTCTCACTATAGACATATGACTTCAAAATTAGAAACTTCTTTCAAGTCAAGCCACATGTGTGACGAACAACTCGAAGTCAATGTTATAATGAAAACCGGTAGTCATTTGAAGAATTCAAGTGAAACTTTCGGTACGGTACTTACCTTGTGGTAAATTCCAATTTACCAAGATCTTGTACTTTGCCGATCGAAGATCCAGGCGTTTTCTCTTGATAAATAATGTAAAGTTGAAGAGTTCTGTTGATTTCAGTATATATATATATATATGTTCGATTCCCGATGGGGGCTCAAATATTTCGGTGTTGACCCAGCATCGTGAGGACAATTGGGGAGCTGCTGTGAATAAAATACAGTGGCGATCACAGTGAGAGCTTCGGCTCTCCGCTCCCAACCCGTCTGGTCAGCGTGGGAGCAGTAGACCAACGCCTCATCCACTAGTTGATTGAGTATTTCTGTGATTTAATATATATGGGGGTGGGGGAAATTTGATGTATTGCATGTGAATTTTTATTTGTTAATAATTTGTTTG
>JAGDQP010002782.1:47633-59678 GCA_022664845.1 Lepisma saccharinum | reverse complement strand
AACTAAATATTGATCACCGTCACATTTTCAATTTCAATTTCAATCACATTTTCAAAATCTTTATTAAAACACTAACATAATTCAGAAACATAAATAATGACAGACTCCATTTTCCTTGTTTACACCACGCGAGCGCGTTAGAAGTATCTCATTGGCTGCCAGTCTGTATCGAAAGTTTGTAACGAAGCTGCCTATTGGCTAAAACCTATATAATGTTTGCTATGAGTTTGCCATAAGAAGACGCAAATTTCCCTTTGCGAAGTCGTGCTAAGTACAATATTTAATTCCGTCGCCAAGCTCACGGCAAACGCGTAGCAACTTCTGGTCAATGAAATTGCATTGTGTTGCTTAAACAGATTTCGCAAATACGATATTTAATCAGGCCCCAGGTTTACGTTTGTTCTTCGATGAAGACACTAGTTTTGAAATCTTTACAGTACTTGAACGGCATTTTTATGTTTTACATTATTTTCCATTATAATTTTTGAAGCAACGGACACATTTTATATTTACCAATCCGCAGTAGCACACAAACGTTGAAAATACGTCGATTAAACGTTATGTTGACGTAAATGTACCGAAATGTCCGCCTGTTCAGCGGTTTATTCGACGTTGAATAATGGTTGAGAAGGAACGAGTTTAGTTGACCAAAACAGAGCATGAATGCTGTCTATTGGTATACACATTTAGTTTCATTTTATCCGTTGCTTTTATCACGATATACGGTGTTAATTTTCAAACAGTAAATAATCCGAGAGCTGCTGTGGAGTTCGAACACAGGAACGTTCTGCACTTCTCGTTGGTAGCTCGACGCTTTACCACTTATCCAAGAATCCACCTGGAGAGGCCCCTACTCTTTCACTGTATCGTTGAAATTAAATGTTCGTTGAAATATAGTTTAAAATTCAACCTGTTTTCAACATGAAAAATATATTTTCATTGTATTTCCTTTTAATTATAATGTTTAAGCAATTAACTTAGAAATACAAGTGTGAAACGAAATCTAGGACATAGTATGAATGATAGTTGAAAGTACGTCATATCAACAAAACTCACTTCGTTGAAATATGGTTTAAAATTTAACCTGTTTTCAACGTGCGCACCAAAATTGGTGGTCACGCAACACGCATATTCCCAGCCAATATTGTCAGTACCTCTATTTAAAAGATTAGATCATTCGCAATGCTCTGCTCGCCCTTTAAGAAAAAGTGTTACACATAAAAAACGTTGCTGAACACGTTGTCTTTTTGAAAATAAGCTCTTCATACTACTTAGAAAGGTCATTCAACAATCAGGTGGTTTTCGAAGCAGAATACAGTTCACGCTTGAAGTGCCAGTGTTTGTGACGCTTTGTAAAGAATGTGTGATATTTCAAAAAGAGTTTGCTGAATCTGTAAACGGAGCCAAATGCTAAGTAGTCTGAAGAACCTCTTTATTGTTTCATTTTGCAGGAACGGCATTCTCCATGCAATCAATGACTTCAACCTCCAGTTGCAGAAAATGTCAGTCACCTTCAGATACAATTCTTAATCATTTATAAGGATTGCAGAAACATTTTGGTGCTAACCGGGAAACGGTCGTGGATCAGTGATCACGCTATTGAGAAAGACAGAGTTTTTTATATATTGGGGCAAGAATTTGAATTTATTTTAAGGCCTTTTGGCATCTTAGGCTCAGGCCGAGATAAGGTGGATGGCCTGGGCCTATTTTAGAGGTACCATCCCGGTATTTGCCTGGCGTGGACATTCCGAATGCTAAGCCAACGCTCTACCACTGGGCCACGGCCGCTCGGTATTGGGGGGCAAGAAATCTGAAGTTCTAGATACACTGAAGATTACGAAGAAACATTTAATTAAGTTTCAATAGAGCTTGCTTCATTATTAAATTGTTTAACTTTTAAATCAGTGAGAAAAAGGACAACACAACTTACTAGCACTCCTATTTGCTGTTACTATACAAATTAAATATAAAAAACTCTTCTTGTCTGTATCTTTCTTTCAAGTTGAACAGTTTTCGGTGGAACCGATGGTGGCCACCTTATACAAGATCCACTGTATCATACTTCTATTAAATCTAGCACATGTATTATCTACATTAACCCCTTGTTATAGTTTCCCACATATATATATTTCAACCTGCTATTTCATGGTACGGAGGCGACGTTCTTGCGATGAAATATAACCATGTATATTGGGAAATAAACAAACGAAACATCAATCATCATAATGGCAGGCTTCAAGAAAATGTTGCCAGAGCCAGAAAAAAAAAAAGTATATTTTTTCCATTACTTCTTCCTGAAAATAAACTCCCTACCCAAAAACTTACAAGCCATGTTCTGGGATAGTAGTATATTCCAAAAATGCTAGCAAGTTCTCTAAATGTTACAGAGGACTCGGGAGTGACGCTGAAAGATGCTTACCAGTGTCTCCCTTAATAAATTAATCACACTATATCCGACAACCCTGGCATTTTGGAATTATGTTTTGGACCCTCGTGAGTCGATTAAAGGAGAAAAAAATTGTTCATTTTTTCCAGACGGTTTTAATTTTGTTGAAAATTACACAGTAGAGGAAAAACACACGTTGCGATTACAGTAATAATACCCCACTTGTAAACGTTTAGATAGGGATTTCTTTTTTTCTCATCTTGGATGTACTCTGTAACGGCAATAGGAAAGGTTGCAAGCAGTTAACGTCTGAATGACGATATTGAAGTTTCGTTGGTTAATGCTTTCAGAATTTTTTTCAATACTGGGCTATATTCAGCACAAGAACGATGTCTGATTTATAGTTACGTTTTATTAAACAGCAAGTTGTGTTGACTTTGGGATACTCGACAGAGAAAATACAATACGTCCTTAAAAGAATTCCCTTGTGGAACATTTGAATGCATGGGTATTAAAATAAACTGTCAAATATGGTGAGTAATTATTCTGAGTCAGGTAGGTATTATGGATATCGGTTGTTCGAATGGTTAGCAGGCTCTTTCTACGCACGTAGTCCTGTGTTCAAATCAGATACAGGGAGCACTGAACGGAGTCGTTCGGCCCAAAGACCACACGAAAATAAGGTAAGTTCGAGAAGGGGACCATGAACTCCACACTTGTAAGAAATCTTATGAAGGAGTTGTTTATTAGAAAGCTTTGAACAAATCCATATATATTCGATGTCAGTTATGTTCTGAACCCTTTATGGCCATCTGAATTAATCACTACAAGACATGTTTCACTTGAGACATTAAAACTAAATTTCGGTCTACGCCTGAGTATATTTAATAATATTAAATAATGTTCCATAGATTGAACACCACAGAAATCTCAGCGTTAACTTCGATCAAAAAGTAACTTTTACATGTCTTATCGGTAATATGATCTCAAAAGTTTACACGTCTCTTGGGATTGTTCCATAGTTTTGTGAACAATATGAATCTTAAAGAGCGTTACTGAGATGAGCGAGCATCGCTCTTATACGTTTACTTCGCACATTGGTAGGGGCTGTGCTGGCGAGGAGTATTTTTTCCATAGAAATGATACTTTACGAAAAAGTACATACCATCCATTATGTAAGAACGGTTGGATACAGGAGGTGAAAGCAATAGATACAGATTAAACAACTAATGCGAAGTTGTTCCTTTTCAGGTATCAGCATTACAGGCTCCAAACTCCCGCACGCGTGCTGTGCGCTGGATGAGTGTATTAACCATACTTCTTTACAGGTCTACGGAGTACTGCAACATGGAGGTAACTCCAGAATTGCGCATGTGCAAGTCACGCAACTTGAAACAACACTAGACAAATAAGATGCATATCAGATTAATTAAATTCAGTGCAGACTTTTACCGGATTTTTCCCACCCTTTATGCATGTGTGATTTACCTGGTGCATGTATAGTTAGAACCGATTACGGGGTTTTTATTCTGCCCCTACCCCCCCTTCTTGAAAACTTCTCGCGCTTTCCTGTCTTCTTGTTTCACCTTTCTTCTTTTATACACTAGTCCGACACGCGGTAAATGTCTTCGCAAGGATAGAAACCTTGCATCCACATCCGCGCCATTGACTGTAGTTGCATCACTGGATGCAGGAGAGTCGCAGTAGCCAGTGAATGGCGGATCACTCAAAGGGCGTTCTTGGAAGGACCCGTTTATCTTAAAAGTGAATAACCAAGAACTTCGAGCTTACTACAGTTTCCATAACGACACTCAATTATGTAAACTTACATTTGCATCTCATGCGACAATTAGACTAATTAATTTGCTTCAAACTTGGTATATTATACAGAGAATGGTTTTCGCAACGCAGCGCCTGACGGCTAAGTTCGCGCTTAACTCACGAATTTTACATGTTCTTAGAATGCAGTTTGTTCTTCAAAACGTCCGGCATGCCCTTGTGTTCAAATATGTGAGTTAAATTATTTTATAGCTCAAAGTGTGGCTTAAAGTTATCGGAGAACCACAGGCCGCTTGGCGGACGTGGATAGGTGAATCAAGCGCGATCTCGGGCCAACAAGCAGTGCGTTGGGTTACCCAGTATAAGGTTCAATCATAAAGAATAGAACCACATGAGTATGTTAAAGTATTTACGGTTTCTATGGTAACGAGACAATGATTAAACACATATTAGAGCATTACTCTGATTCCAGCCAAATTTGACACGCTGGTGTAGGGAAATATTCTTAAGGCTTTAGCTACAGGGTGTTTCACTCGTATCGGTCCCTAATTCTTTTTTATAATTTCCAAACAAATGAATATAATTCAGTGAAATTCACGTGCCTTGATGTTTGAGAAGCACGGCAATCTTAATAAACAAGTGTATAAGTGGTTGCCATTGGCATCAAGACATGCCTACATTTGCCTCTCCATGTTGCGGAAGGTCTTCACCAACATATCAGGAGTTACAATCTCAATTTCTTGCAGTTCAATGAATCCGTGGTGTTGCGAGAAATACTTTCCCTTTCCGCATTATCCACAGAACAAAATCTGCTAGGGCAAAATCAGGTGATCTTGAGGCTGAGTCCCGATGTGTTAAATCTCTCGTAACATTCAGAGGCTTGTACAGGACAGGCATAACGTCATGCAAATGAGATTATTCACACTTGCTGTAAGATAATCATGCTTCCCATACAAGAGGATATGTCCATGTCATTTCATTGATTTACATCCATTAGTTTGAAAGTTATGAGAGAAAAGAGCGAATATACATCCTGTACATGAAAATGTCAGAATATTCAGTTTCTATGGTTAAAGACATACTCAAGCATGACACGGGCACGAAGGATCCAATTCCTGCTATACACAGCATAACGATGTAGGGAAATTTTCTTAAGGTTTTCACCGGATGACAATGTTAAGACATTTACCGTGTCCAAGGAAACGGGGACGAATTTATTACGTACATGCAGGCATGGCTAATCCGATTCGAGCCAAAATTGACATTCATTTAGCCATATTAACATGTGGGAACATATATAGTTTTCATGGCCGTGAAACTCAATTATTAAACACATATTCCAGCATTACATAACAAGGACAAAACCAATTCATACAAACTTGACATCATGGCGTAGGGGAATATTCGTAAGGCTTCAACCGTATTAGAATGTTAAAACATTTACCGTTTCCATCATCACAAGGCTCAATTAAATTTCTAAAACACTGCATTAAAATGCGAAACCCCCTCGCTTAGCTAAATTCTTTGCCAATCTGATCTCTGGTCTGAATCTCAAACCAAAACAAAATATCGAACTTCTTTACTGGTATAAATTTTACTGTATGTCATATTTTTTATGCACTTCCTGCAAAACGGCTCTGGGTATCTACCGTCGCCGATTTGCCTAATAAGACACTTTTGTCGAAAATGACTTTTCTCCAGGTTTCGACTTGCATTCTGGCAACGCAGCTACCCCAGAAGTTCTTCGTTTAAAACACACAGTGGTGGAATATCGACAAGGGTAATACCGTGTAGGACGCACTTTAATACAAGTTTAATGCTATTTTTCCTTCCTCCTGTAAAATTTACATTTTGCAATTCAGGTGGTATGGTAAAAAAAAATCTGCGACAATATTCAAGATACGGGAGTGAACCTATTCAGGGGTGGGCACCGGTGGTTTTACACAAAAATTCTTCCAGTGTGAACACAGCATCACTTTCCAATCGCTGTTGTATCTAAAACTTACGTACATTTCTTTTTAATAAGTGTTTGTCACCGAAGTCATCGCGGAAGATTATGATTTCGGACAAGAACTTTACTGACCGTGAGAAGAGTTTGGAAACAGACTGCTATTTATACAGTAACATTTTTGATCCACCTAAATCAATAAAGACATATTATACAACAGTTCTATATTACAACTACTGAGGGAAAGATACGAAAACTTAAAAAAAAAAAACCTTAAGTTAATATTCATTTATTTTCAATTTCATATAAAATTTAATCTACAAAGGCCACAGTTTCAGCCATCACCAGATGGAAACTGGACCTCTCTCTTTCAACATTTCTTCCAACCAATGGCATCTTCCCCATGTTCAACTAGTTCGAACCGCAAGAACGGTAATATTGCTTCATTACCACTCTTGCGTAGCTGGCTTTTCCGCTTATTTTTCTCAGGTTCTTTATTATGCGTTAATTGATAACGAAAGCAGCGAGTTATCACAACAATAGCTTTTATGTAGTGTGTACATGAACCATGTCTCACCTGAGGGTAACTCAATATAGAAAATGTAGGGGTCTTTTATAAATAAGATTTCCCTCTGGTGCTTTTGTTACACTTTCAGTAAGCTTATTTTAGACAACTGGCCAGCAGTTATAGTTTACCATGTTTAGCTCAATATCATGGTAAGACAACATATTTGCCGTTCATGGAGAGGATGCCCCCATTCACATTATCTCATCATGGGACAGCAGCGGTTTCAACTACAGTGCAGTCTTGGGATGATTAGCTCATTCACACATTACGATTGCACACGCAAACAACAGACTCCCGCTCCCTATACGATTTCATAAACGACTCCACGTAGCGCACACATCCATTCACACATACGGACGATCTTACTTTCTTACATACAAATATACACATACTCACACACACCGGCATTCATACGACGGAAGCACACATACGTACAGTTTCTCTATCATTCGAACACTCAAGTAGCTGCTTATGTTTATTACGTCGTGTGGTACTTATTGTAGATACCACTATAGTAACATCATATAATTCCCGCAACATTCATATTACACAATTCAAATTCTCCCCCCAACTTTATCTAATTCGAGCATAGATAAAGGTACAGGTGCTATCACGAGGCGCAATGGAAAAGAAAGATTTTCAAGGCCATCTGCTGTGGACACCAAATACAGCATTCACAGAAGCTCCTTCAGTTGTCCATTGCATATGGAACACGGCTGCCATCCCACAAAGAAGCGTTCACTTTTACCCAACCAATTCTCATCTACTAGTCACAGCCTCATTGACTGTGAGGTAGGATTACTTGTATATGAGGAGGCTGGTTGCTTCCTACTGGAAGAAAGAAGAAAAAAAAAATGGATACAGTTACACCGTCCTTTAACAAGACATATAACATACATGTACATTTTTCACGTCCATGATAAAATATGTTTATATACAAAAAACAGAAATTAAAATGTTCTACAAACTGCAAGCTTAGTATAAGTATCAATAATGGAAATAAAGTCGTATTTTAGTTACAAAACTTCACGAAATAAACCCCAAGTTAATATTAAGTGTACCCATTTTACTATGAAGAACCTTTATTATTGCTAACAAATTGGGTAAGTGTTTTATTTAAAAGCCTACAAATCATCCAACGTTCAGAACAACTCTAAAGCATTAAGGTTAAATTTGAACACTGCCCCCGACACACACACTTTTTCATATAAGTTCAATGTCACTAAATACATAAAGTTATGTAATATAAGTATAAGTTTTAAACTAAAAGCAAATCCCTACTTCAACTAACTGAAATTATTTAAAAAGTAATATTATCGCACATAGAACTTGTATGGTCACAAAATACGTATTAATTGTAGTCGTCCTCTTAACGAAGTACAGCTACTGCGGAAACGCTTTTCGCCATCTACCTAATGACTTCAGCGCAACAACCATTTTAGATGTAAAATTTATTCTCCTGTGTTTATGTAACTAATTTAAAAATGTAAATAAAATGCGAAAAGAATCAAAGTATGTTAAAAGAAGTCTTGAGATTTATCATAAATTGTTGCCATGTTAATTAACGTGCATTAATTTGACAAACATGTATAGAAAATAAATTTAAAAGATGCTAAAAGACCTCGAAAAAGACATCAATATCCAAAGTTCCTGTTTCCTTAAAATGCAGTTAAAGATTACCACAAAAAACAAATGCTTAGAGCAGTCACAAATAACCTCCACTCTATACTAAACAAACTGTGAACTGGCCTTTTTACATTAAATCTTAAACACAGCAACAATTAAATTTCTGTTTAACCCCGTATTCATTGTTAATGTTGAAATGAAATTACTTTGTTAACACAGACAATGTATTAGGCCACTCTATTACCAGCTTCGCGGTACATGGCTACCACTATAAACTTTGCAAGACATCCACACGCCCAACGAAAACAAGAATTGAATTGTATTTAAGGTCTTTAGGAAACTTCGACTCACGATGAACGAAAACAGAAAACAAATGCACATCCATGAACCTTTTTCATACCAACAGTAGGAGTTTCATGTATTAATGCGGTATTTTTTATCTGAAAGGTTCAATTTAGCCTCGTTCAGGACCTTGACTCATTTTAAGAGTTTCTAGGATCTATACGATTCGCACATTCGATTAACAAGTGACTGAAATATATGTTATAATAGTGGTGTGTGTTAGCAAGTAAGGAATAGGTTAAAACCTATAAATCCGGGCCCTACATAGGGTGTCCATAAAGTCCTGCAGGAAACTAAAACACTATAACTTGAAAACCATTAAGTTTATTATTTATATATATATATTAAAGTTTTATAATTATTTAAATTTTTATTTCGGATTCTTGAAGATTATTGCCGAACCTCCAGTTGTGGATATTCGGATTATATTTCTTATTAGTCCTAAACGAACTGGTAAGGTACTAACGACAGGACGTGCTGTTTAACGTGGGTTCAAAACAACTTGTTTCCCCCCCGGGCATTGAACCCGGAATCCCTTGATTACAAGGCAGCGAGCGTTACTACTCATCCAACGGGGACATTGGGGTATTCAGAATCACATCACTTATGTTGTCCTTCAGATCGTCCATATTAACTGGTTTCTGTGAATACACCTCGGTCTTTACATGTCCCCACAATCAGTAATTGGAAGGTGTAAGTCTGTTGATCTTGCAGGTCAAGGCGTGGGTCCTCTTCGGCCAATCCATTTCTGTTGAAATTGTTCGTTAAGACCTTGGCCTGCAAGTTCACCAGATTTACAGCTTACGATTACTGCTGTTGGGGCATGTAAAGACCGAGGTGTATTCACAGAAACCAGCTAATCTGGACGACGTGAAGGTTAAAATAATTGATATGATTCTGAATATCCCAGAGAAGTACCATCAGCACGCAATTCTCGGTTTCCCAAAAAGTCTGCAACACTGTTTGGACGTGAATGGTGCGCAACTGGAGGTTCGGAAATAAACTTCAACAAGCAGTAATAAAACATTAAACATTGCTCTAAGTACACACAAAAGCTTTTGTTGATGAACTTAATGGTTTTCAAGTTATAGTTTTAAGTTTTCTGCAGGACTTTACGGACACCCTTATAACACTTCACAGATCAACATACTATGATACAATTCCCTCCGAAGCCAGACGTCTTTGTTATCACATTTCAGATCTTGACTGCACCCGCCCTATCCTGCTAGCCAGTGTAATGCGATCGATACCTGTGTTGTCATACGTGACACCAGTCATGCAGAAGAAGCATCTTGCGTTAACAACTCAAAATAAAATCAAGTTAACGACAATACCATAGGGTTCTAGTTTTGGGGAAAACATTTTGTCAACAATACAGCAAGAATTAAACATCACTAGCAGTAAATGTTCTGAGCTCGCGTCTTCAGAATTAACCATAAAATAGCCCCATAAATATTTGCAATTACGTCAAATTTGTAACAATAAACTTCAAAAGCTGGATTTCGTCAGTTGTAAAAAAGACAAATCACATGGAATAAATATTTGGATGAAAGTTATTAAAAAATAATAACGTAAGCAGAAATTCATTCCTGTAATACAACTACGAGCATAAAATTAGGAAGGAAGAAGAAATTGCAAATATAGATTTTCTTTTAAGAAAGTTGAAACGACTCTCTTCTGCCTGAAAACAGGCATTTTAAAATGAACAGAAGCCTTGAAAATGATTCCTGTTTTGAATATAAGTTTTATTTATAGCCGTTAGGCATCTGTCGCAGGCGGAATTTTCCCTATGCGTTGGAACTGGTCTCCTTTCAGACTATCAATTCTATTTGAGCAATTACTTATTAACATTTTAAATAACAATAAACAATAATAAGCAGCGTGGAATCGTGATAACGTGCTCGATGCGTAATCGGGAGATTCTAGAATAGAATACAGAGGCCGGTCATCCTGACAAACGAGCACGAGGTAAATAAAGGGATGGTACCTTACCTTCATGCCATCACCTAATTCTCTTCCTTTCAAACGACATAATCAACAGTTACACATGTACAGACATAAAATACTAATCTTGCTCAACTTGTACATGTCAGCAAAGCTCTAGCCAGGGAAAAAAGAAACCTGATTCACTAACGACGCAACTGCTTAAATTGTTGTAGCTTGTAACTAGAAAATGACACGGATAATAAGAACCTCTGTAACGTAAGGCTACCAGCAGAGTTGAAACGGATCACCGGGTCAAGTTTTTAAATTTCATAAAAATAAAACATCTGAATATGGGGCGAAAATATTGAGTCGGCTACACTGATTTTCGTCCGACGCTGTTTGAGGGTGACAATCCGTCAACAGCCCTGAAGACCAACTACCAAAGATCATACTGAGTGGCAAGGGGAGGAGATATCACGTAGATATCTTTATGACTTGAGGGTCGTCTCGTTTTGCTTCCACGTATACTTCTAATCTTTTCACCTTTCATTTACAATTTAACTTATACACGAAAACTTTACATACAAGATCCTTATTGCGCTGAAGGCATCAGGTAGATGCGGAAACCGCTTCCGCAGAAGCAGCTGCATTCTGTCAAGAGGATGACTACAATTAATATTTAAGGTATGTGAGATAAATGAAATCATTTAAAAGCAAATAACTACCAAGTTGTAATCGGATCATTCTTTTCAAGTGTTCTCTTCGTCTACATAGTCTACTTTTAGGCGGTAAAATAATAAAGAAATTATGACTCGTGACCCTTTTAAATTTCTCCGAGCCCCTGTATTTTGTGGCAGGCAGCCCCGGTTGTATCACATATACAGTTTTGCTCGATAGATACGGTCGATCAGCCGTAGGTCAACTGAGAAAGCGTTAGCTTTAGCAATTGGAATATCCTGGACCCCAAAAGCTGTCCAAGCTGTTTATTTTTTAGTTTTTCCTCACTTACACCAGGCAAATACTGAGACTGTGCCTTCAAACTAGGCTCTGGCCGCCTTTTTTCCTACCCTTTCCAAATGAAACTATAAAAGCAAATAAGGCGAGAACAGAAAGCCGCCCATATGATGAATACGGACTTGATGTTGCGCATAAGATTATTGATAAGAAGAAGGCTACTCGATGCAAAAAGATAAAATGTAATAGTTATTTCAGTTAAGGAATTGTTTCCGAATGTTTCATACCTGGCTATGCGGATAACTGAAAATAAAAATGCATGATGGCATTATTTTATTTAAATAATATTTTTCTATGCATATTTTTATAATTATACGAAAAAAGAAGTGTTTTGCCATAATTCTATAAACATGCAATTATTATTGACTGAATAATAATGGAGATCATTGTGACACTGAACACTAGCTGTCATTTAGAATTTCGTAGCATTTTTCAATGGTTTAAAGCTATCAGAGG
>JAGDQP010002782.1:14157-47233 GCA_022664845.1 Lepisma saccharinum | reverse complement strand
CATATTTCTAAATTTCTTACCCTTCGTTCTACTCAGTACCAAACTTACCACTTACTACCGATGTCCACTGGAATGGACATACTGTATTTTCCCACCCAAACCGAAAAAGTAAGATATATTTTTTCACATAGGAAGTACTAATTCGTTAGCGAAATGGTTAAATTACTCTTGTATATAATTAGGAGAATGCGGTCATGAAAGAATGCAGTTTTTAAGTAAGCTTTCTCGAGTATAATTCCTACCAGCAAGAAAGTATTGCACTCACTTTTAAAGTATTTTGATTATTTATTTATGTAACGGCAGAGGTCGAATTAAAGGGGGACGGGGCATAACCCTAGTTCAAAGAACGAAAATTAACCATCCCTCTAGTTGGGTGAAACTAAATAAGTCATCAAGTTAGAAACAATTTTGATGTCATTAATAAAGTTACTAGTGTCCAATATCAGCTAAAGCTTGTCTGTTACTTCAAACGTAGACTTGAAATTCGAAAGTACACACAATGTGTAACTTTTATACGGATGGCTTCAAGCCAGAGTGAATGAAACTATATTGCATAAAGGTAAGGATAAAGTTTTATAGCTGTTTTCATAGTTTATTGGTGCTGCAACACCATTTTCAGAACATAATAAAGACTACACCGACTGCGCTCATATCCTGTTGTGTTGCTTCAAGTCTCCTTGCAGTCTTTCCCATTTAACATATGTTTGATAGCTCTTTTTAATTCACACATATAGGACTGTGCGCAGACCGTGTCCCTTTGAAAGTAAATTCCCAAAGTCACGGTCCGACAGTCACAGCACAGTCCTATAGTAAAAACTTTGGTAAACTTTATTTTATATGGGTCAGTCTAGTAACTGTTGACTTCGGCCAGTCACGATTATCCGTCACGTTCCTGCCGGGACTCGAACCCAGGACCTTCGAATCATTGGACCACACAGTCCTATAGGTATGAACGTAGAATGGGCGCCTTTGTGCAGATCAGGTGATATACGGGTTCTCTCGGAGCTATTGCATTTCCCCAAAGTTGAGTAGAATAGATATGCATAATAACAGCACGGTAGGCGCACAGTCGGCGCATGGTGAAGTGTGTGTGAATCAGCCTTAAGTGTACCAAGTTAGGAACCCGAAAACGCTAATACCTGAATATCGTCTGAAAGTGGAGTTGATTCACTCTGCTTTTAAGCCATCCATATTATGGTCTGTTTTGGTTAGCTTTCATGGTATGACGAACAACTGATGAAGGGCAGCACAGCTAGCATTAAAACTGAGTTAGAATGTCCCAGCCATACGATAAAAAAATAATTAAAATAAAAATAAAAAGCAAGTGAGAAGCAACTGAGTACAAAATAGGGTCATCTGCTGAGTGATAGGACGTGCCAGTCATAATCAAAAAAGAAACTAGCTGAAGAAGTTAATTCAACTTTTAATAAAATATTGCTACGAGATTTTTTTTTCTGGCGCTGTGTAGAATATATCGGCGAAAAGTAATAATCGATAAAAAGAAAATAAGAAGTGTGAAATGCGGGTATTATTTAAACAACTTACACTTCCTTATTCCGATTTAATATAATTCTTTCTCTTTGAAGGAGTGCGTACTTTTAACAAGTTTACATTAGAAATATTATGAGAGGTAATTTTAACATGATATTAAATGCCTGGCGCTGGGTGTTCGCTTTTTTGCATCTCTATAACGTGTCAGATATTCTCACATATATATATTTCTTTCTATCATGCCTATATATTGTTCACCGCAATGGTATGTGATTTGATATTCTCGACTGTCTAGTCTTTCTATATTGTAAGAATTTTTTATTTACGAGTTCTTGGCGGAATCAAGGCTGGGCTGAGATTATGTTCCTTAAATATTTCCTTGAACTTATCAGTGATGGGATGGAATAGATGAGATATTTATCCAGGTTTTGTTCTCCGTTTTTTCCTAAATTTAAGTTTCCGGAATTTCTGTTCGACTTTAATATGTTTGATTTCAGGTAAACAATCTATTGACCTAGTCGGAAAAGACAGTTTGTTCCTTCCTCCAAGTCTTTAGGGACAATACACATTTCAAGAGCCCGTAAAAAATGGAGTTGAACCATATATTATATCACCCGTAAAAATGTGTGCAGAATCTCACGGGGAAAAACCTTCGTATTTTTGGGGCATTTTAGTAACTAATGACTGGCCCGTCACGATTTCCTTAGCTGTTAAGTTTCTAATATCCACAAACATCCATGCTCCAACCGGGATTCGAACGAAGAACCTTGGACATGCAGGTCTGACGCCTCAGACCACACGACTACCGCGGTCAACTGCAGAACCTTGGTCCCTACAGACCTGAAGGAAGAGACAGAATACCTCGGCATTCAGGCTATTCCATTTCACGATATACCGGTGAAGTCACCACATGCCAGTCCTATAAATTTCTGTGGGCTTGGTCTACTTAAAAGGGCACTTTCATTTCATGTCATCACTTTCCGGGGCCTGTGGAAAGGCGTGGCAGAGGATTCCACTTCCTGTACTTCGTCGTAGCCTTCTACAATGGAAGTTACGGTGCACGGCTATAGCCAAGACATATGGTGATCACACCGAGGCCAACCGATGGTGGTCCCGTGGATTTTCGTAAGGTAGGTGGACACATGTACACGGATCGACTTTCTGTAGAAGTCAGTTTGTTTCATAAGACTCCGGCAGTGGAGTACATAAAATTATATAACTACAAAAAACATATACAGGGTAAGTCAAAATGATGTACCCGATTTCATAAATTTATTTTATTAAATATAATGAACATATCTGAATGTAATACATGTGGTAAGAAGGGTAACTCTCAAAGTTTTTTTCAGTCACATCACAAGTGCTCTATGTGAGCACCTCGCGTAACACGACACACATCAAGCCGATAGTCTATCTCCTGCCAAACCTTGTGTAGTGTGTCACGGTCAATCTCTGCAATGGCTGCTGTGATGCGGGCGCGAAGGTCACCCAATGTTGTTGGAAGTGGTGGTACGTAAACACGATCCTTTATGAAACCCCACAAAAAGAAATCACACGGGGTCAGATCGGGGGGACGAGGTGGCCAACGACTGAGAACTCGATCCTCCTGAGATGCACGGCCTATCCAGCGCTGTGGCAATGCCTTATTGAGATGATCCCGAACGCTGCCATGGTAATGCGGAGGGGCACCATCCAATTGAAGAATGAAATCTGCACTATCCTCTTCGAGCTGTGGAAGGAGCCATTGTTGCAGCATATCAAGAAAAACATGACGTGTCACAGTAGGTTCAAGGAAGAAAAAGGGCCCATAAATCTTTTCAGGGGAAATGGCACAAAACACATTCACCTTGGGTGAATCGCGTTGGTGTTCCACAATTGCGTGGGGATTATCAGTTCCCCAGATCCTTACGTTGTGTCTATTCACATTCCCAGAAAGGTGAAACACCGCTTCATCACTGTAACGTAACCTTTTGGCGAACCCATCCTCTTCCATTAACGTGAGAAAATCAGCACAGAAAGACGCTCGAGCAGCATAATCAGTGTCTCTTAAGGCTTGTAGCAGTTGCAAGCGATAGGATTTCATTTGTAAACGTTTCCGCAGAATTCGCCATACAGTTTTCTGTGGCATTTCAAGTTCCCTCGCTGCCCGGTAGGTAGACTTCTGTGGACTCCGCACAAAACTGGCGCGAACACGTTCCACTGTCTCTTCCTCAGCTGAAGGACGGCCAGTCGATTTTCGCTTACAGATGCAGCCCGTATCTCTGAATTTTTCATACCACGTACGAATGGTTTTTATAGTAGGTGGGTCTCTGCCATACTTGGTACGGAAATGCCGTTGAACACTCATCACAGAGTTGTTTACATGGTAATCCAGCACACAGAACGATTTCTGCTCTCCAGTCAGCGCCATTTTCGTTAACTGCTTCCAGCGCCGCGTAGCGGTAGACAATGCAACCACGCGGGACATAAACTAAACTCAACTAAACTTTGAACTTTTGCCTTTCCTTGCGCGTAGCTCACATTAAGATATGTTCATTATATTTCACAAAATAAATTTATGAAATCGGGTCCATCATTTTGACTTACCCTGTATTTAAGAATATTTGAACACACTGGCAGAAAGCGAACACAGTTTCAGCCATTTCACATCCTCTTACAATTTCCTAACATGATATTTCAGATATAAAATTGTTAAAAATCACACAGCTTCTCAGTTTACGAAATATATTAATAATAATAATAAAACACTTTTTAAAAACAAAGAGTAAAAAAATAATTTACGTATGATTAAAAGAAAAGCATGGGGCGCCCTCTCATATAGTCACTTAATATTTTTTTTTAATTCGTGCGTCCCATGCTTTTCTTTTTAAATTTTTTTTTACTTTTTAGTACGAATTGTTTAAGAAAAGTGTGTCTTTATAAAAAAATTTTTTTTTTTCGAATTACTTCGGTGTTCGAATACTTTTTCTCAAGTTAAGGATTTGTGACTCAATCCTAAAGGGTTCTGCAACCCGTCACACTCCTCATCGTTGGAGGTAGTATTTATGGTCCGTATTAGAAACAAAAATTAAAATATGCTTTTAAAATATATAGATATATATGAAGGTAACAATGGAATATTGTATTGTCAGCCAACTTACGTCGCTATGCAAATTTCATCATTGTATGACGTCGAGAAATGGTTAAATTAACGTTGCAAGATTTGAGGACACCACGAACCATTGTAAACTAAAGAAAAGAATGTAAAAACAACTTCATATGAAATCAGGATCAGGGAATATTAAATAAGTTATGGCATCCATTATTTTCATAATACACACGCATTTCACGCTTATTTTCATTGTATTGATAATCACTTTTCGCCGATATATCCTACACAACGTCAATAAAATTAACCTATAGAAATATTTTGTTAAAACGTTAATAGGTTTAGGTTCCACCGGTTTCTTTCTGGGTACTTATTTATTTACGAATAAGTTCCAAATACAGCACATGTCGGCCATTTAACATCGAAACATTAAGAGAAGTTACCAACCAAAATATAAACAACAATGTCAAGATGACAATATTTACAACTATAATTTGTTTATCTGAGCCCTAAAAGTGCTCTCAGAGGAATAAAATATCAAATATCTGTGGGAGACAATTATACTTCGTAGTTATCCTGTTTATAAGTGATCTTTGATCTGGGGTTGTCTACATAAAAGAGACCTACAGTTCGTGTTCATCAGACAGGTACACGAAAGCTAATATGTGACAAGAAGGTCTCACATTGAATACTGCCTTGAACAATTTTGTGCAAGAAAAGGAGATCGAGGCCAATGTTGAAAGGAGCTCGGGGTGATTTTATATTCAATATTTTCATCAAATCAGCATTAGAGAACGCAAGTAATTTGGGAACTCTTGACTCTCACTATAGCAACAAAGAAATTTATAACAGATTCTAGCTTAGTAAGATGAGTGGGACATGTCATGGACCATATAGGTGAGCAATAATCAATACTAGGTAACACACAGGACTTGTAAAACAAGCTAAGCACAGACTGATTGCGAATCTCTGAAGCGATAGAGCAAACCTAGCTTCCTCGTAATACTTCGAGTAATATGAGTAATGTGTTCAGTAGGTCATCAATAAATAATAAAAACAATAGAGGTCCTAGAACACTCCCCTGTGGAACTCCAGAGAGAACGGGAATGAAGCTTGAAGTAGATCCACAAACTAGTACATGTTGCTGCTTACTATGAAGGTAGGTAGTTTTCTAATAGTAGAAGTAGTTTGCCATGAATATTAAACCTGGTATAAGGATGGCTGATGGAATCAAAGGCCTTAGATAGGTCGAAATATAAGATATCTGATTGCGAATTATTGGAGATGCATTGAATGGCATCAGTGAGTAGAGCAGACAGATTGGTCACGCAGGTAAGAAACCGTGCTGTGAAGGATTTACGTGCGGGGGGCAGTAAATCTGTAGATAAGATCTTTCGTTATTTTCTCACATATTATTGACATAGTAAAGAAATCGGCCCATATGAAGACACTAGCATTTTTTTTATGTCCTGATTTATGTATAGGAGTAATGTTAGCATTTTCCCGTAGCTGGGAAGTTCCTTCTCTGAAACAACGGTTGAGTAGACATGCAAGTGGTTGCGAGAGAGAGCTAGCTGCATTGCGAAGGAATATTGAGGGTATATCGTCATTTTGAGTTTTGATTGAAGCACATGATGAGGTATATAGACAGGACCAGAGAACGAAGTGAAGCTGTGTGAGAAGTACTTGTTGAAAAGATTAGCCCTATCATCACCAGATGCACTTACAGTGTCATGCCACATTTCAATTGGAATGCAACTTTTTGTTCTTCTACTGATAAGTGACCAGAAGCATTTATGGTTTCTTGGAGTCTCTGTTGAGATACTACATTCCACCAGCAATCGGGATAGCGATGATGGATTCCTCGCTAGTCCGGTGACAAGCCTTGAGGTCACATCCCTCTGCTGCGGAAATTTGTCCCAACATAAAAGGTAACTAAACACTGGGAGTTAATCGATGACAGATAAGTAATCGAAAAAATATGGCTTTGAAATTCTTTATGATTGCTGAATATTTTGGCGATATGATTCATGTTCTATCGTCAAGCAACATTTGCTACGCTCGTCGTGATGATTACTTAGTAAACACACACCACTACCTAGTCATCAGTATTTTCAATTCTGAAAACGGTATCTCTAACAGTTTCGTATTCATGGTTCCTACGTTTTTATCCAATTCAAAATCCAGGAGTTTTCTACGTGTGTTCAACACTTTTCATACATACACCAAGAGCATCACTAAACATACCATTGGAAACGCTTAATCGAAGTTACTGATTACAACAATGAAAACACCTTATAAAGAAGGAAAAAGTGGTGTCCCCACTCCTCATATAACCACCGATGCACCCAGATTTTTTTCTATAATTTTCAAAGAAACACAATTTTTTATAATTTTCTATTTACTTTACATTTCTAATACAAAAAGAATGAAATGCAGTCATAGATAAGACTTCTATATACAAATAAAGTACCGACTGGCTTACTTAGAAGCAATACTAACAATAGGAATTCTTCCTAACAGAATAATTTTTATGAAGAAAGCAGCCAAAATCAAACTGATGACTACATAGTATACAGAAAATACCTTTGTTAGCATTTACTTCCCTTTGCAATTGAGCAAGCTCCTCGTCCAAATGTAGCGATTCTTTCCTTGTTTTTCAACACCTTATCGGAAAATATTTGATTTCGTAAAAAGTCTAAAATTGAATTTCTCCGCTAGGTTCGGCTAACTAATTTGCTTCCCTTTCTAAAGCCATATGCGCCATATTCTTCTCTTTTAACCTTATTTATTTCTGTAATCTTGTCACGTTGTTCTTTTCTCCTATTCCTTCCTGTCTTTCCTCTACTTCTTAAAGGAAAAATATTTTACAGTTGAAGACATCTCACTCAACCTTTGACCAACACCACATAAACCCGAAAGTTTTTCAGAATTTGCAGGATGCGTGGGAACCTTGTGTTATTCCATACGCAATGAAATTTAGTGCTGACAAGTATTCCGTATGCCTACAACTCCTGTTTGGACAGAGCATACCTCGGGACGAGAGGAGACTACTATGCTTTGTTTCTGTGCATTTGCCCAGCGCGACTGTTTTGGAAAAATATTGTTCTCGCATCAGTGACTGCTCAAACATACAAAAAAGAAAATTACAACTGTAGATCAAAGGGTAGAAAATCTACTTTTACCGATCCAGTCATAAAAAGAAAATACTGAGCACTCACCTTGTGGATGAGGATGATGATGTATGTATTGAACTTGTTGCATTGATGTTACTGATGACGGCACTGACTGAGGCATCATGTGTGCATTTGGAGGCGGCATCTGCTGTGCTGTGATTATTGGACACATCATAGGGAATGCATGAGAGGTAGGGGGAGGCTGGGGGTACGACGCAGCGGGCGACTGTGAATTATGCGGAGAAGGCTGAGACAAATTACCCTGATGATGCTGCATTTGTTGTTGATACATTACAGGCTGCGGTGTGGCTCCTGATGGTGTTGGGGGTTGAGGGGGTGGGTTCTGAGCAGGCGAAGGAGCGGGATTTGGCTGTGGAGGTGGATGATGGTGTTGTGGTGGGACTTGAGCAGGCGACATGTACATCTGACTCGGCTGCGGTTGCGGTGAATCATGGTAGCTCATAGATGTAGGTGCCATAGGAACCATCCCTGTTTGCGGAGCCACCATTCTCACCATCTGCGAAAAAGAAAAAAAAATCCTTCATCAGTTCTGCTACTGAAATATTTTTTTTTTTTTAAAGTGAAAATTCTATTTATGATTTACACTACGAACGAAACCTACTTCAAACAAGCGTGATAAAAGTAACTATTTAAGTGAAAAAAAAAGTAATATATCCTCTAGACAAAGGAAAAATTTAATAAGAATACCCCCAGTTTATAAAAAAAAAGACGATAAATCAGACTGTAATAATTACCATGGAATTTGTTACTCGCAATATGTTACAAAGTACTGAGTAATAATCTACTAACACGCATTAGTGTATACGTAGATGGAATACACAGAGAGATCAGCAATGCGGATTAAGAAGAAATAGATCCACGTTGAACAAGATTAGAGAAGAAATGGGAATACAATGGGACGGTTTACAAGTGTTTATTGATTTTAATTAGCGTACGATTCTATCAAAAGGGAAAAGTTATACAATATCCTGAAGCGATTTGCAATTCTGAAAAAGTTGATTCAGGTAGTGAGGATGTGTCCTCATGTGTGAGCGACCTCATAAGCGTACAGATATTTAATAATATGTCGCATAGTTTCGAGATTCGCAACGGATTAAAACACGATGATGCGCTATCACCACTACTGTTTAGCTTTTAGAATATGCAATTCTAAAAATAAACGAGGACAATGAGGGACTAACATTGAATGGCTTGAACCAACTGTTCGTACAAGTGGATGATACACATTTAATAGGGGACGATATAAATGCACTACAATCGCGACGACTAAGATAGGCTGGCCAAGTACCTTGGATAGGGAAAAACGAAGATTATATTTCACCTTGGTTGGTAAGCCTAAGGGAAAGAGACTGTTGGGAAGACCGAGAAGTCGCTGCGAGGACAATATTAGAACAGATCTTCGAGACGTAGGTGTTTGTGATGAAAACTGGCTTGATCTTGCCCAGAATAGAATCCTATGACGAACGTTTGTTACTGAGGCGATGAACTTGCGAGCTCCGTAAGCCAAAAAGTTGGTAAGATGATGAATGAATAAACATATTTAATTGTGATAGTATATATGTTTTCGTTAAATTATTGTACATACAGTATTATTAATAATAGACATTGCCTAGCAACAAAATAAACAAATAAAAAATTATAATTTAAAAGTATGGAAATAAATAAACAATAAATAACATTGACAAAGTAATATACCAAGTATTAGCAGCCACCCTTGAAATAATGATCAGTAGATGACAGCACCGTTTTCATCTGGTTTTTAGCTGTGGAACACATTTAATAATTGAACTCATTTCATTTAATTGACGATTCATATCATACCTTGAGATGTTTAATCTTGTTCAGATTGTTATTTAATATTTTTGTTATATGTATACCTTTACGTACCATATACTAGAAGCGTTTCGCGAAAATTAGAATTTAATTTTCCCCTAAAAAAAATAAAATAAAAGGACTATAAAGAGTAGGTTTAGGCAGTCTTGGGACTCCCTGGCTAATTAAAATAAAGTTCCCTTCCTCCAAACTCAGTTCTATTTATGATTCCCGTCGCTTGTCAGACAAAGCAAACACACTTATGTAGGATGACTACCATCAACTCTCTCCCCTATACCCCCACAAAGATGGACCCAGGGACCAAGGAACTCTTCAAAAGATTGCTAATTCAATTCGAAGACGCTATACTGCAACCCCCCCAACTCGTGATCATGCAGCTAATTGTTGGTGTCTATATGCATGGTAAGTTTCGATAGTTCCCTCGTCAGAAAACATACAGGAAAGAAACGACCACACCTAGACGAACTAGTGGAAACTCAATCGTGCTAAAACTCTTCCTTATGTGATCCATACAATGAACAATAGCTAAAACGAACCCAGAAACTGTTCTCTAGCTGTCACACGGTCTGGATTTGATCTCACGTCACTTTTTCTCAGGAAAAATAAAAACCTCTCACCGACATAAGTGGTGATTAAATACACGGCAATGACTGTTAAGTTTATGTAGAAAAAATTATTTCCAGCACGTTTCTCAAGAGTGACGTGGGGCAGATGAATCTGTGTATACCGTACGCAGAGAGATTAAAAATTTGCAAGCAAAACTGATTTGCTTCATAATCTCATCAAGGTCTCATACATCATATAAGGGTAAGCACCATCTATGTAAGTCATATTTTCTCCAATATTTACTTTGTAAAATATGACTGAAAAGCCAGTGTAAAAAGTTTGTCAAGATATACTCTGCAATGAAGAATTAAAGCAGCGCAAATGTTGTAACATATTTATGTAACTCTAATGCTCGGTTGCATAAGTCACTATTGATCCATAGATCAAGCTCAAGTAGAGAGAATCCAAGATCATGTGAATTTACTGTTGAATCAACTTAAATCCCGCATTAAATCTCGATCAATAGAACTGATATAGCTACTTTTGTTATGATTAAACAGACTTTGTGTCCTTCAGTTGTTAGGGATATTGCAGTTTTATATATATATATTTATTTTTTGACTAAAGTGCATGGAAAAGTACGTATAACCGAAAAATATTATTTTTAATGAGTGCACGTCAGCAAAAGCATTATTGATAGCAAACTTTGACTGGATACACTATAAATGTAAATATTATTTGGAATATTACACAACACTAGACGCAGAAGAAATATTTTGGATGCTGATCTAAGTTTCGACTGAACGTAAACTGAAAATTACGATAAAAATGAAGTGTATGGGGGAGCAAAAGCAACAAGTTTTGTAACATTTGACGTAACTGGTTTCCAAATGTGATCAATTCACGAGCATAAGCATTACTGTGAGACGGAAGCAAAAAGGGCAGTCGTTAACGCAAGTTATAGAAAAGGAGGTATATCGTACAATGTTAAGTGTACAGAATTATTTAACACGAAAGTGTAAAACCTTCAAATTATTTCGTGAGGTCGGAAACTTAATTATCATGTAATTTAAATCGTAAGGTTTTAGATACTGCACCGAATACATATTAGGGCAATCCTTACAATAACTGATTCACAATATATACAGTGTTTAGAAAATTTTATTCTTACGTACAAGGGTCAATAAGGGGCTAGGTAACATTTCTCACATAAGAAGTAACATTTTTATCTCGAATATACTATAACCTAACTGTACCTAACCTGAAATCAGTAACGTGTAGCGTGGACCAGCTATCGTTAGCAGGGCTGTGGAGTCGGAAGCATTTTTTGCGGTGCTGGAATCAGAGTCGTCAAAATCATACCGACTCAAACTCTTGCTAAATACAAATTGTAACATAATTCGTTACAAATTAAAATTTTCAATAGGATTATGGCTTAGTAGGAGTTTTCGCTCGGTTCTGAGTTAATCCTTGCTTAAAGGCATATGCATCTATCTATGAAAAATACATCTCGCGAGGAAGTTGTATTAGCGGTTAGTTGTCGACTTATTGTGGATAGTAAAAATGCAATTATATATTTCCTATTTCGAAGATTAAATTCAATTTACTTATCATTTCAGGTTATATTAATCCCTATTCAAAACTGACGTTCTTTCCTACCTTCAACTAAATTACCTCCCTACCCGCCGTAAACTTTTAAACCTTACATTATTTTAAAATATTATTAACTTGAATTTTTTTTAAAGCTTTTAGGCCTTTTTTTTTTATTTTGCTCAGGCCGAATGGATGATGGGAGACTTGAATGAAAGAACCCCTAGAAAATCCACACACGCGATGTTTGTCCGCCCACAAAGCGTACATGGTATGAGCCGGGATCGATCCGAAGACCCCATGCATCAGAGATGAGCACTCTACCGCTGAGCCACCTTAATAATTATGAATGGTAATGTCCGCATAAATTATATGCTTCTCTTGTTTAAGTTACATGTTCCGAGAGCTAGTAACAGGCAAACTCTAAGGTTATCTTTAGGAAGGAAATCATTTTTAATCAGACTTTCCATATCTGTATCACTCACTGACTAACCCTTCTGATTTTTACCTTTAGAAAAATACTTTTATGATATTTTGCGAGAGGGAGTTACCTTAAAATGATATCTATTGTATTCTCTTATATATATTATATTTGTTTATGTTCGTACTATAGTGTTTGTTTTTAGTGTAATTTTTATTTCTTTCTTGTGGAAAATGGCAACCATGTGCTGTTCTTAGAATATAATATACTTTAAATTAATAAATAAAAACTATTTTAATTTATATTATAACAATCGTCCAGCTGCAGCGTCGATTATTTACATTATAATAATCGTGCGTCGATTATTAAACAATTTCTAGATACGAGGTGCTATCTTTAGTTATATCTTCCACCATTTTGTACGCTAATACGAAATTTCAAATAACAAGCTTAATATGTGCTTATCAAGGTTCTACAAATAGCCTGATGATTCTCCTTGATTGTACTTTGCGTTTATCAATTAATGTAAGGAAGTATATATTACAAATTTTATAAAGGTCGGAGTCGAAGCTTCTGTGTACCGACTCCGCAGCCCTGATCGTTAGGGTTCCACGTATGAGGCAATAACTAGCCACAGTATGTTTTATTATTATTTTCGTTAATACTTTCGTATATATATCCAGAAGTGAATTCTAAACACTTTTCAACAACGATGGATGAGTAACCCACAGTTACATCATGAACAGAAGTACACACGACACCTATTATTTCTGCTTCATTGTTTAGGATAGATCATGATCGTCGTATCATAGAACTTAAATGTAAGTAACTGATTTTGTTACAAAAAAAAATTAAGAATTAATATAACAGAAGTCTGTGTAATGCATGTTCTATGTAAAAATCAATGTTCCAAGGTCATAATAATTTTTTTTTCAAACGTGAAAAATAGTTGGTACTGATGTGTCAATGACAGGTATTCATTAAGTTAAAGGAAGTGTTTACAGGGTGTCCAACGAGCATTTAAAAAAAAAAAAAAACTTTCTGGTTTTCCAGACGAAAAGATTTTTTTTTTCAGATTGTCGTTGACTTCCTTGTTTAAGGAAAAGATACAAAAATAAGCTTGATTTTACTTTCCACACGCAATAGCAGGGTCAACGTATGGAATAACTTTGGTTGGCTTAAAAGTAAGGGGTGATCGACGCAGTAGCTTGAAGATAAATTCCTTCAAGCACCCCTTCTCTCCTCCGCTCCATGGGCAGGAACATCCAAAAATTGGTCAGAGCATTGTGAAATCCATTCCCCTAATTTTCTCTGATTTAAAGAAAATTCCCTTCTTTCTCCATGTCTTTCTCCGTGACCAACTAAATTCCCTGCCTTTTCCACGTTTTCCAGGTCGCTGGACACCCTGGTTTACAACTGCCAAAAACTCAAGTAACATAATCTACTCTAGAACGACAAATAGTCTCGAACAAAGGAATACGTATAGATCAAATTAACAACATAGAAGCTGTTCACGAATGAGAGTAAATACTATTAAACAGAATTATTAAATGCTTTTAACAATATTAAACCCACTAAAAGACGTTCATCAACTCAGTAACATACCAAAAGAAGCATCATTTCTGCTGTTAAATGTTGACAGATGTTTACTAGTACTAACCTGTTGATATGGCTGCGGTGTTCCAGGCATGATATGGCCCTGTGGATTATAGGGCACAGGAAATTGAGGATGAATTGGAGCAGGTGCTAGAAGAGGTTGACCTGTTGCTGCAGCAACCTGCATTTGTGACGTTATGTCTGGTCGATGAGGCATTGCCATCTGAACTGCTAACACAAGTAAAAATATATATAAATATAATATATAGTACAACAAAAAAACAATAAGTATTTTTAACATGCAATATACATGAAGTTTCTACACAGAATTACAACGAAATATCACTGACTTATGACTAGACTACTGTCTGAATACAGAAACATATGCGAAAGCGACTCGGGTCATCGGATGACTGCAGAAGTGTCTCTCAGTTAGTTTTGTGTGTTTGAGCCGATTGAAAAGAGGATTTATCTGACCTTGTAAGATTAAACGGTGCGGACATGACACTTCAAAGTATCTATTTCTGAAACAGCGAGGTTGCAGGTGTGCTGTTCAAGGGTACCGTTATAGGGTGTACAGTGCTTGGTGTGGAACCAACACAAGCGCAAATAAGCATCACAACTGAAAAGGGTGGCGGGACGGTGATGCAAGGGAAGGGTGCGACAGCTGTCTGCATCCGTGGTGCTCGATATTACAAATGGGCTGTAACAACAGACAACTTATTAGATACCCCATCCCATACAAAGTGCAACGAAGACCATCGTGTCCATATTTTGTAGCGGTTCCACTATGTGGTGTGTTTAACAATCAGGATCCCCCTGGACATGTGGACGTCTGGTTTTCTTTGCAGACCATATGAAGTCCATAATATTGCTATTGCATCTTCTACAATACCGCACCTTGTGACTAGAACAAACATAGTAATGATTTGCGCCACTTGAATGGCCTTGAAAAACCTCTGATCTTAATGCTTTAGAGCAGCAGTAAGCAGATAAAAGGAGTTCGATCGTCACACCAAGGTTAATCCCTGAAGAGGAGCGATACCGATGTTCTCGGAACATGACTAGTCAAAACGATGACGTCATAGTACAGAACCTGCCGACCACTACTACAGAGCAACTGGACGATGCTGTGGAAGGGAATGTACGCACGCTCGATTCACTGCCAGTCTCCATACAGTTGGCGGCAATTCAATATATATTTGAAAACACGCATGCACCACTTTACACGCAAAAACAATTTTCGAATGCCTACAGGGCATAAATAAATACAACTACTTTGGAAATCAATCTCTTAAAAGTATACATTAGCCATCAACCGTAACTAAATTCCATGCTTCTTACTCCATAGAACTTGAAGACGATTCAATTCGTTTCTTGTAATACTGCTCAATCATGCTTATAACAAAGTCACGTTAGAAATGTAATCTGTGAAGCAAATACGATCGAAGGATAGGTCTAAGAAAACTAATGCGAAATCCTTTTTGATAAGAATTTCTTACAAATAGCACTTTTCAAAGTTTTGTCGAACTTCAAATCTAATAATATCACGAAAAACATATACGACAGAGAGAGAGAGAGAGAGAGAGAGAGAAGAAAAAACACGAGATGTTAGAACAGAAAATGTGTAGAGGTCTTAGTAACCTGACAAGGGAACATTCCATACGTGACAGTGGAGTTCGGGAATTAAAACCAAGATCAAATGAAAATGCATCACCGAAAACCTAAGTGTGCCAAATCTTAGTCCCGAATTCGAAATCGTTCTTGAGATATGAGGTCACAACAGTTCCTAACGACATGATGATACAGTCCTTAACAAGGCTCAAAACTCTGAAAGGATTTGACAAACTTTTCAAACAAAATGTGAGGTAGAAGAAATCTATAATTATGCTGATTTAATCTACTTTTCGAATAGTGCGCTTTTTAAGGACTGAATCAACATGTAAAGGCCCTATAATATAGGATTGTTAAGTACCGTTGTGACCTCATATCTCTAGAACGACTTCGAATTCAGGGCTAAGATTTGGCACGCTTAGGTTTTCTGTGATGCACTTTCATTTGAGCTTGGTTTAATTCCCGAACTCCACTGTCACGTAGGAAAGGTTCCCTTGTAAGTACATAAGTGTTAAAATCAGTATAGTCGGTCACATAAATTGGAAAGTGATTCATTACAGGTGCACTTGTAAGTCAAGGTAACATCACAGAGGATAATCAAAAAAGAGAACTTCGTGCAGGTATCAAGAAAAGCCACTTCACATTGACGGGTCATGATTTAATCATAAAGCTTATCTTGTGAACTATCGACGACCACCCACATCGTGAAATTACACGTTCAAGCTTTCGGATTTGCTTCCAATCGATTCACAAGGTTCAGGAATATATAAAAGTGAACTGATAGTCCTTCTGCTGTGAAGTGGAACGTCTGGTGGCACGGAAATAGTGTTGCCAGCCTGTGAAGAATACTTTCTGTATTTTTTTTCTCACATTCAAGTCTTTAAAAACTGAATCCCATTTTCACTAAGCAAATAGCTTAAATTTCATTGTTTTGCAAGAATAAGGTAGTTTTCAGAAGTTTTTCATTATTTGTAGCCTTATGGATAATTCGTGACTCAATGGGGCTATTACAAGGTTCCTCCTTTATATGTTCCTTTCGACGTGTGGACTGGTTGTCATTATTATATACAAATCTGAGCATTCTTGTTCTACTTGGTAAACGCATGAAGATTCATCTGTGTTTTACTTCTCAAATAAATTTTGGATACCAGCTTTTCAAGTGGTAGTACATGAAAACGAACTCTTTTTTTTTTTTTTTTTTTTTGTAAGTTTTCATTACGCATGTCAGTAAATATCTAGGTTGCTTTTTTCAGAATTTAGGTTACATTTTCATTCTCTTATATTACTTCTTTAAAAATTTATTTATTCATAAGCACTTGTTCCCTGAGAATGTATTCATTTAAACTTATCTTTAATTACACAAAAGGTGAATTGACAACGGCGGTAACATTACTAATAACATAGGACTAGCAACGGTTCTAACAAATTTGAAAGATAATCTTATAACATGTCAATAACTTTTGTTACCAACATGTTTCAGTCTTTCCATTAATATGTTGATAACACTGTTATAATAATAATATAATAACCACTGGCGTTACAGACCGAAAGGTCCTGAGCCTGTCCGCGGTTGGTGGAACTGCGTCCACCTGAGTAACGGCCGTGGGGTCAGCACTGCGCGTCACCTTGACCACGAACAGGCGTATCAGGGGCTTTCTAGACCAAGTGGTCGTCACGTCTTTATTCACGTGACTCCCCAGTTTGCCTCATGACGCTGGGTGGACGCCGAAAAGTGGGGTGCTCCAGCCGGGAATTGAACCCGGGACCACGTGGACATGAGTCCAACGCTCTAACCACTGGACTGTGAAACCCCCTGATAACACTGTTCGTAATAAATATTTTCTGATCGTAGGCCGGGTCCAGCCAGATCGTCTTTTTTACTCCCTTCCCTTTCCAATGCGCAGACCAAACGATATTAAAAAGTTGTAAATTTTGAGTGTCCGCACAGCAAAGTTTTCATAACGTTTTTTGAGTTCAGATCAGTGTAATAAGGGATTCTGCCAGACCCCTGAATGGGGGATTTCACCCCTTCAAATTCTCGCGCACACAGCACAACTTAAATTTTTTTTACGATTAAAAATCGCTGAAAATCCTGCGAAACTACTTACATGCCTCAAATATTACCTTTTCAGCCCCAGACTGAAAATCCTGGCAGAATCCCTGAGTGGAATTACGATGAAGAAAGAGTTATTACTTACAGTTATTGCCGCAAGTCTTGTTAAAAGAACGACAGAGAAAAGCGTCTCCATGAAAGGCATCGTACGAAGTGGTGCAGGGAGTGATTACTGAAAAGGGATAAATATTCCCATGTAAATTTACTTCGTGAATTATGTGACGAACCAGATAATTGGTGAAATGATTTGCGTATGGACTTAGAAACACTACATACATGCACTTATAATCACTAGTGACGCCAAAAGTAGTATATATATATATATATATTTAAAAAATTGTAGATTTGATATTTCTAACTACTGAGGATCTGGAAGTCTGAACGACTTGACGAAAACGATGCTTGTTTCAATCGTCTTTCAATGTTCGTGCAGATCTGGAAAAACTACCGTTTGTTATCCACACGCAATGTTTTGTCTGCACGTTACGAAATGCGCAGACAAAATGTAGCACAAAATGGTGCGTCTGGACCAGAACAGCAAGTCATTGATGTGGGTAACATTGTGAATAAAAATTTTACTCGTAAGAATACTGGAAAACTTCGCCCATTCGTACATATTTATGTATGTTGGTAATATTTTACAAGAAAACAGCTGAATTTGGATGAACTGTAGATACTCCACTACATAATCAGAGATTATTTTTGGAATGATTACTGCGGAAACTATTTGAACAAAGTTAATCATTTAATGAAATCAAACAGCTTCGAGTTGAAGATCAGGGAGAGAGAATCGTGGATCAGGCAGCAGCAATAGCTCTCTCCTCAGCTGAACCACGACTCCATACTATGGACTGAAGGGATTTATACTATAGCAAGTTAACTGAGAATTTACTATTGACTTGCTGATACGTATATTCTTTAGTAGCAAAATATTACTAACAATAGTTTTTTTTTTGTTTAAATTTGCTCATAACATGTTGCCAATATTTTTTTTACAACACGCTGTTAGCAACTTCTTGTTAACGTATTCGTAAATACCGCAGCAGTGTTTAAAATGCATTTGTTATTAACACGGTTTTGCTTCGGAGGTGGGGGGTAAAGAGAGCGGTCTTCGATACTTCGCACAGTATTATAATCACTTTTCCCCCTTTATATTATATGGTGTTACCTTGTCTTACAAGTGCACCTTAAATAGGGGTGAAGTTCCGGATACAAACGTTTTTGAGGCCCCTGATAGAAAAGGAAACGGTTATATTTTAATCTTTCTGTTGCAAGGTGAAGAAAGAAAGAACACATACTCACATTTTATTTGCATTCAGAGAAATTTAGAACTTCATTAATTTTCATTATTAGCTAATTATGATCTCTATCTCGGCTATCGGAATTAATTCAATGTCTCAGAATAAAAAATAATCTTACTAAACTCTCACCTTTCCTATGTCGACTGCCTAAATTCGCCGGAGTGAACGGTTGGCTAGTTGTCACAACATACGTTGGTACCACAGTTGGAACCATCGGGACTCCAGGTGGTCCCGGAGGAAATTGAGGCGTCTGTGGTGTCTGCGGCGTGTGAGGTCTTGAAGGGGTTGGAGTGCTTGGAGAACGCTGAAATAAAAATACATCAACGACCAAGTTAAAAAAAAGGGAATAGGAAAGCTAAAAGCAATTAGAATAATATATTTTTTTAAAGCATTCAAATTCATATAAGAAGGAACACAGAAACGTACATACAAAACGTATTTATTTCAGAGTTAATGTTAAACAATACGATGGAGAATGAATAATCTAAAGACAATAAGAATATTTTAGATCTTAATGGAAACAATGCATCTGGAAGCTAGCGGCCGGCTAAGTCCTACTAATCTAATGCCGGAATGGTAGCTTCAAATTAGGTCATGGCGCCTTCCTCTCCTGAGTCAACAGGAAAAAATTGCTTTCTTTTGCAATCGGTTTTACGAATCTATCTTATTAGCTACATTAAGCACATTGTTACTACAGTACCTGTTTCTACAACTGAAAAATAATTATTCAAGGCTATTTTGAGACACATTATCTTCCTTAGCGTTCTGCTGACTGTGACATGTTTTTAAAGGCAAGCTCAACCATCTCTACTCAATTCTTATTCTATAACCTTCCTTTTTTGCTCTGGCGTACTTCTTAATGTCAAGCAGCTGAACTGATATCTTCCTACTTTCTCTTCGCTTCAACCATACCTTCACTTGCATCATTCAATATGTAACATCCACGTCATCAGCTTTTCCTCTCCTTTGTTGTTTCCGATAGTCTCTCTTGCCTGCGCTCTCCAGCACTTCCTCTTACGTACCTTTTATGCTCGGATGATTTTTTCCATCGTTCGTAGTCTACGCATCTACTCTATATAATACAAATAGTCGGCCCGTTGCTCATTTGTCTACCGATATTTTTTTTCTCGTAAACAGCTCTTTCTTCACTGGTATTCTCTTCTGCATGTGTTTCTCGCTCTGCATATCCTAGTTTCCCTTGAACGCACTTAGAAATAGCAACTGTTCTACTTTTTCTATTCTAGTTTTTGGATTCACTCATTTCAATTCTCATTCATCTCAGCTTATTAAATATAAAGTTTTATTCTTTGTAAGAACCATATAATCTGCCAATCTCGTGCATTTGATTTTTCTTCCCCAAATTGTAACTCCTCCCTTACTGAAGCTTAGATGTGTAGTACATGAAGTAGGCGGGATAAAACTTCTCTGCTTCACTCCTGAGGTTTGTTCTATCAAGCTGTCGTCTACATTTACTTGTTTTCTGACTTAAAAATTTCGTGATTTTCGTTCAGTTTATTTAGCTAGTGACTTCGGCCCATTCGAACCTAGAATCTGGTGGAAGTTAGCCTAACGTGAATTTGAATTTTATTTATGACCTTTCGGCATCTAAGGCTCAGGCCGGGATAGGGGAGGGAAAGAAGTCGGGAAGGTGTCGGCCAAGGCCATGTTGAATGTGACATCCCTGAATTTGCCCGGTGTGACTGAGGAAAACACTGGAAAAAAATGTCAGGATGGTCGGCCGCTGGGATCGTACCCACGACCTCCCGCCGACCCTCTACCACTGAGCTACGGCGGATCGGTATGAAGCTAACTTAACGTCTCATAGCACATATGATAATTGAAGTGAACTGTAAATGCATTGTTTGAAAAAATGAAGAAAAGTTGCAACTATCCCCCGTTCTTCCACTGGAGAAATATTCCAGAATTTCAAAACTACTTGATAAATTTTGTCCACGGATAAATCCAACACATCGGTATACCAACAGGAATAACAGAAAAGTATAGTAATCTAAGAATAATCTTAACCTCGGCGGACCGATGGTAAGATTTCACACAAATTGCGGACAAGGATTGGATGCACTTTTTAAAACAGAAAGAAGATTGGCATTCGAAGCAACTGAAGATTACTTTCCGAAATAAACCGCGCGCGCGTGAATATTAATTTGATGTTTCAACTGATCGCTTAAAAATAGATCACATACGATAAAGTTGTTTCAAGTCATTAATCTTTAATCCATCTCCTGATAAGTCACCAAGCAGGTGTAATATACTACGAACATATATATATGTAAGACAAAGACGTACTGTGTATGCCGTAGACAACAGTATACTTTGGTTAAAGTAACATGTATTAATATTTTGATGCGAAATTCTTATTTAGTGCACGTGAATTACTAACTTGATCAGATCAGGTTCTCTGTGAACTGGTTCCTTTCTGGAGAAAGCTTTTGGTTAGAGACAGCATCACCTGTTACTGGCTTCTTTGTCGGCCCACAGACGGAATTCAAATGCAAAATAGTGATGGTTCTTTCTTTTGTGCAGACAATAATACTTAGGCATCATTACTGGAGATTTTTATTTACTTATTTATTTCAAGGTTTGTCTCAATCTCCACTATGTCGTATACTTTTCGAGGGTCAGTTCTTCATAGAATGTCGTCCACTTTTGTGGTCCAACTAATGAAGTTGCACAGACAAAACTTACGATAGTACGTATACGAAACACAGAAAAGATGAAGTAAAACTACTTCACACTAAATCTTCCTTGTATAAATTAAAACTTCTAGTTTTCGGATTCTCTTTGCATCGATTCTCAAGAAACAAAGTTTAGGAATAAATAAAAAGGAAAACATACGAGAATGAAGGCAATTAAAACGTAAATTTGCAGCTTACACTCCACCATTGCCATTTCGTCCTTCTTGCTATGAACTGGAACATATAGTAGTGTGAATCAGAGTTGTCCTGGTTCCGCACTATTACATGTTCCAGCAGGAAGAACAACATGGACGATGCTGGAAAACAAGCGTGTTCAGTTACGTTCTAATTGGCTCTATTCTCTAATTTTAACTTACATTTATTCCTAAACTTTGTTCTTCCTTAAGAATGGATTCGAACAGAACCCAAGATAAGAGACAGAGATCTTAATTTTACCAAGAGAGAGAGATGTCATCAATAGTTCATAAGGTAATCGCTATAACCAAAAAATAATTAAAGAGTATGAAAATAATTCTACCTAAATCCTTTATACAAATGCATCTAGTTGATTAACAGAAATAAATAAACTTACCGGTGTAAATGGTTTAGCATTGGGATTGTATACAAATTCTTTCGCATTTGGATTTAACTTTGACTTCTTAAGAGTGTTAGTTACTTTGTCTATTTCACTTTCTTTACTCTCATCTGGTGATTGCTGAAGTTTACTTTTCTCAGTTTCCGATTCCGACAGTTTAAAGTCTTGACCAAATTTCTTTAGGTCTGCTATCTGCTCGTCTCGCCCTGAAAATAGAAAGTCACAAAATACTCAATATACAACAAACAACCTGTATTTGTCAATTCGTAAATGCTTTGTTACTCAAACTTATTATATATTTATATTATTACTACGCAATTTTCTATCCACTGTTGGATGAAGGCCTCCCCCTTTTCTTTCCACATATCACGCGGTCTGTTGCTATCCTCATCCATGTAGCTCCTGAAAAACGCTTGAATTCATCTACCCATCTAGCATTTGGACATCGTCTCGGTTGTTTCTTTTCTCTAGGAATCCAATGTAGTACATTTGTCGTCCATCTTAACACAAAGGAAAGCCGGAAGAGCAATTTAAGGTAAAATTATCTGAACATTTTCTAGACCTATTTTATTACAGAGGTTCGTTACCTGTGTCTGTTACTCGAGCACACCCATTTTACAAAAGCCATTTATGGACTATGACCTAGTCCAGTCACATGTCAAACAAATGAGAAGTTATTGCCCAGGATTAGTTGAAAAAATCTGCAAAACTTTAGTCAGGATGGCTAGCAGTGTGCCTCCCCAGTGCCAATCCGAAGTCAGTCTAGTTCCCGACTGGACTACGGCGGCTGGGTTCCAACGTCAACGTATTTAATTTCTTCGGCAATTGCAGAAATTAATGCATTCGCTATTCTTGGAACAACAAAACGAAGAAACAAAAGCGGTTTCAATCTTCCAGATGCGACTACACCAAGGTACAAGGATCTTAAAATTTTCCATTTATTAATTTTGTTAATCTCGATATACAAACAACTAAATGTGGAAATTGATCAGAACAGGTTATATCTGTGGGATCATAAACTGCTTGTAGGAAATCTGAAGAGATAACAGCATTGCATTGTCAGCAATCTTGAAGTCAACCTACGGCTGTGAAAGTGCACTTTAGATGTGACATTACCAATCAAAATTAACAACTGGTGCAGCAAGTTGGAAACACTATTATTTAGATTCCTTAGTCACTCAAGGAAAATGCCAGGTACCTTTCAACTAGGTCCTGGCTGATTCCTTCCCACATCCTATCTCCTAACCTATCTTGGCCTGAGCCTTAGATGCATAAAGGCCATAAAATAAACTCAAAAACTATAATTTAGTTGACGCTACAGAGCTGAAATAGCAAGGTTTATAACTAAAACTATTATATACAAGCATGTTTAAAATATAGTACAGGTTTCAAGAAAATTCCAAACAGCAATTTAGGTCATTTTGAATTAAGATTCTTTTGCATCCAAGAGCATACATGTACCACGAGCAGCAGATTTAGGTTTAGACGTTCATAAATATAATGCTGAAGTTCAATGCAAATAAAACTTAAGAGGTGTGGTAAATAAGGTCATCATAAGGCAAACATTTCGTAAACGTTAGCAATATTTTCGTAAGGTATACAATATACACAAAATGGTATTGCAAAAAAGTAACAATTTTAGATATTATATTCCTTTTCACATACCATTATATCGCCACTTTTTACCCAAAAATATAACAGAGCTAAATTCAGGTTGTGACCATCACACAGTTCAATCAAGAAGTACATACGAAATACTATAGCTAAGGTTCTAAAGAATATCTCAGAGAAGAGGTTGAGTGAGAATGACTCAGGGGAGATACTGATAAAATCTTTATTTCAAGTTACGTTATGTGCCTATACAACAATTGCCTACGTGCCTATCTTCCAATTGATTTATGGAAGAAATAAACATTGAGATGATGACTAATATAATTTTGGTTGCTAGACGAAAAATGCACACGAAAAAAAGAACCTATTAAAAAAGCAAGTTTTACCGTATACGATAGATGCGGACCCTATACAACATACACGGTAGTACTTTTTACTTAACGCGCAAAGGCCGGCCAATAAATCCTGTTTGGTGAGCCCTAACTTCTATATTTGTGAATATTTTACACTTAAATTTTAATAATATGCAGTTTAGTACTTAGTCACATACACTAAAATTAATTTCTTTTCTTTGCAGTATTTGGGCAGTAATGGCCACTCGACAAGAAGTCATTTTTAAACAGCGTGCTGTGATTTCTCACGAAAATTGGAGAAGACAACGCCGTGGTAATTCACGGCAAGTTAAAAGGATGTGTACAAGGATGACTGTATTGATATCAGTAGTGTTCGTCGATGGGTTTGACACTTCAGATCTGGCGAAAAAAGCATCCACGATCAACTAAGCGGAAGACCTCAATCAGTGGTGACGGATTCCAATTTGGAGAAGTTAAATGAACTGATTCAAAATCATAGGGGTATCTCCACATATGCACGGATGGTACCTTAGCATTACTGATGAACTTGGATACAGAAAGATATGCACCAAGTGGGTTCCCAAGCTTCTCATAAAGCCAGACCGCATACGGCCCTTCTCACACAGACAAAAATTGATAAACTCGGGTGGGCAATAATGCCTCGCCCAACAAACAGTTCCCTTCTGATTTTTATTTATTTGGACACTTGAAAAGGTACCTTTGTGGCAAGCAATTTAGCTCAACCTCTGAACTCAAAACAACAGTGAAAACTTGGCTTTCTAACTAATATTCAGACTTTTCTAGGGGTCGTTCAAGTATTGCGTAAGCACATTCTCCTTCACTCCCTCCACCTTATAAGCAAATAAACAGATACCGGTCCTCTCCCTTATGTTTAGTATGACATCAAATTTCTTATCGTTGTGTCGACCTTTAAATCTACACTAACATGTTTTTAAGCGAATCTTACGGAAGCACTGCACTGATCCCCCTCCCTCATTTTCAGATAAAATAAGCAAAGCTTGAATCTCCTCCTCCCTCGAAAGCTTAAGCAATATTTGAACGACCTCCTACCCAATTACAGACTTACATTGAACCTTCAGAAAAGAAATGAACGATTTCTCTCATTAGTGTTTCTTCTTTCAGTAAAACTTGAAATGACTGAAAAAGGAAATACTTAATTTCTCCCGTAAGATACTAGTTTTTAAGAATACGCTGAAAATTACCTCTAGATTTCCGCTCCAGAGTCCTTTGAGGAAGTGGTGCAGGAACCGGTGCTGGGGCTGGTGGAGACACATCAGGTATGTTTTGGATTTCTGGTTTTGGAATTTCACTCTGTCTACTTTCTGGAGGGGGCACGGATGCCGCACCGGAATTTGAAAATGGAGCGGGCGGGGAAGAGACATGGTGCTTCTGCTCATGGTAACGACCTTCACCGCCTCGAACAGAATCTACGAGAGAGAAAATATCAATATAAAAAAAGACATTTAAAAAAGAATAAAGGAAAACCACACTTCTGCCAAGGCTGTTGTATACTTTAATACAAGAGAAAACAAATATTAATATGAAAATATATTTTTTTAAAAAAGACTAACATGGCTGATCTGTACGTTAATAAACACGAAAATTAACTAATGCATTGCGTTTCCGGAGATAAGACACCACCTTCTTCAGGCCTACCTGTCTAATTTGTGTTTATTAAAATATAAATCAGCCATGTCAGAAATGCTTCCTTCCTTGGAGCAGAAACAGGAGGATGTTAATGGACCTGACTTACTCGCATCAACTTTGGCACATAAGAACAAAATAGAAAGACCACACACACCTTTATTCACTTAAAATGTGTGTGTAAAAGCTTAGTACTTCGATCAATGAAACAGTCATATTGGAACACATTCTGGGAGTCTTTTCATTACAGGTACTTTAAACAAGCCTTCGCGAAACGATTTTTTAATTTAGTTTTAAATATTGAAGCAGAAAATCACTACGGTCTTCAGTTCATATGTACTGGAATCAACATTATCAATGTAAGTTTTCTACGGAATGAATGTACAACAGAGGTAATATGTTTTTCTTTATGCGGTTTAACGCTCCATACTTCTAAACCGGTCAAGATGACTGCACTTAATTCATCTAACGTGCTTTTCCTTTCAATGTGTTAAAACACTCAATCTGAAAGCCTGAGACTTATTTACAGACTTCATTCTGGGTTCAAACTATTTCAATACAACGAGTTCTCTAATTTTTCTAGGTAACTACCCTATGCACGTATTTCCAGAACACCACATGTAGTAAATACGTAGATACAGGAATTTGACAATCTCCTTACAATGTGCTTGAATAAATTGATCTTGTGTCTGCTCAACTGGAAATCCAATAGACACGTACAAAACAGACCTACGTTCTACGAACGGGCACTGTTGATCGCATATCTTCAAATACAAACAAAGAATACGAAAAATCAAATACTACGTTACAAAGGATACGATGAATCATAATTGGTTTGCTTTCCCCACTTTGTACTGTACTAAACATAATAGTGATAGGTCAATTGAAGAGCAGATCAAATATAACATCGTAAATTTCTGATTTTGTAACCACCAACATCATGTCATGCACTCACACCTCATTCTTCTGAACAGACACGTTTATTAGCGCCTAAGGAACTAACGCCACAAATCAAGTTATCATTTTGCATTCTGTATTCGCAACTCGACTGAAGTGAAAGAAATGCCGATTATTAGGATACCATGTCTGGAAAACAATGCCTTTGTTTTATTCCTAGAATCTTCCGACCTTGAAATAAATTGCTTCTCGACTTCTATTCTCTTCTGTTGTTGGCAAACTTTTTCCTGGAATAGAAAAAATGTTTTGGTGTTCGGGACAAATACATGTAACTAATACAAATACAATCCGGAAGGCCAATTGAAGGTAAATTTACGATAAAAAGAAAGGAATTTACTTACAGCTTATTTGATCCATGTAAGATCACACACAATACTTTACGGATACTTCTATATTTCGAGCCTGTTCTTGGCTCTTAGTCGTAAGTATAGAGGAAAGCGACATGAACGTATAGAATTAATAAAAGACTAGAGGCAGTAGCGCCACGTAGCGGACGACGCATCAGGCTTGGAACAATTGAATGTGGTGTAGCGTGTAAGTTCCAGGAGCTTGGAACAATAAACTACTGTATAGCGTGTAAATTCAGGAAGGGACTGTAGAAGAAATTGTGTTGAAAATGTTACGCAAACGGGAGGTTTAGAGTTACTGAAAGGTCAGGTTTCATTTTCGAGGTTCCTTCCAAAGACAGCGTGTTGAGGGAGAAAAACGTATATTATCTACAAAGAAAGATAGATCAAAAATGGTGTTTTGAGACTGGGGCATCAGGTTTGTTGATAGTGCAAAAGTCAAAGTAAGTCTCTGTAAAGTACTGTGTGTGTGTTCCTACATGGAACAAATTAGCTCTAAGTAAATTCCTTCCTTTTTATCGTATAATTACTTTATATATCAGATGGTAAAAGAGGTACTTGCATTATAGAACACTAAGATAGGCGTATCCTTAGCACAAGTCCCGTACTAGTCCGCTTTGTTCATTTTCTCTCCTACCATGTGAAAACACTTTTACGAAATGTCGCCGCTTTCTATTGTGTTTGTGATGTTCGTGTACGCGTCTTTGTATTCTATAGTGTAAGTATCTTTTTTACCATTTTATGGTACCGTCAAAGATTTTAAACCTGCTCTATTTAAAAATGCATATTTCAAAATTCCGCACAAGGGATTCCCCAAAAGGAAATAGGGGATTTCGGTATATTTCTGCAGTAGAGGTAGGTGAAAGAAGCATAAATTAAACGATTTCCCGTGTAAGTAAAGATGATATACGTCATCCCTAGCATCCAATCGGGCAGTGATATTCAATCTCTCTGATAATAAATTTATAAAAAGTTCGATGAAATTATGCAATTCTTACAACTGCTTGTTATGCAACTACGTGTGTGTTTTAGAAAATCGTTCATTTTATATGGAATCTACTTGGCGCAAACGAATTATTGTTTCCTGGTGGAAAGCCTCATTTCGACCCTCATTTACTTCAGAGAATATATAGAAATTACCTCATTTCTTTGGAGAATACCCTCGCGCCCTAATTGCACAATTTTCAAATACGCTCTTTTGGATAGCCAGGGTGTGATTTCCTCTAATTTTCTCTGAACCGCTTACTCTCCGATTTTTCGTATTTGAGATAAGCCGCTCTGAAGTTCATTTTTCCACGCTTTCGGCAAGCTGTAGCACCGAAACTATGCAGATTTGAAAAATTTGTCAGAGGAACTTTTATCTTGTTTTAATATCAGGAATCACCTCCAAACAGTTTGTCGGTGTAGTTCATAAACACGCTATATATACAAATAGGTGAAATTTGAAGAGAGAGGAAAGGAACTGTACTTACGTAGCTAGTAAGATCACGTGCACAAATACACACTAAAAAGTCAGTTAAAATTTTCGGCATCAGCCATCCTCAGTTGTAGAGAAGAAAAAAGTTCGCTGAACACACGTGCACAATTCGAGGATAGAAAAACAAAATGGCGGACATCCACATCAAAAACAATTGACGACGTTCCGCGGCGAGTGCAAGTACTGATGGGAAACTGGTTTTGGAAATGGTGTTGAAAGTTGAGCTAGGTACAAAAATTAATAATACTAACTGGGACTCAAGTTTCTCTTTACTGAGAAACACTTTTACCTCCCTGAGAGAATGCCGGATGTACAATATATTCCAATGCTGGGACTGCACTGAAATAATGTAGTTGCCCTTTCCACAGTGCAGTGAGGAGCAGGTATCACAATAATTTTGAAGCTTTTACCTTCACCTTTCTTAGGGAAAGTTAGTTATCAAGCAAGATGACATAATTTTGAATCAAAATGTTGATATGCTTACCTTGAACATGGTACATCATCCTCGCTGATATCGTATCATTTATTTATTAAAAGTTAGCACGGATACAGCAAAGGCCATTTTACACCGTTCTTGTAATAATGTGATATAACAATCATACAACAACAAATAATTATACAGTAGGAATAAGCTGATTTTTTTTTTTTTTATTCCAGATTCTCATAATTTTTTAGTAATTTACTTTTACTTAGGCAAAAATCTGGTGGCAAAGGAAGAGTATTGTAAAGATATGACAATCTGTATATATACGAAAAATCGTTGTACCAAGCACAATCTAGGTTTTGAGAGGTAGAAATGGTGTTGGGAACGGGCATTTTGTCTGAGTACTCTTAGGTTAAAAAGCGGAAGAAGGTCGTTGGTCCTGAGTGTGCCCTGCATTATTTTATAAATAAATTTTAAGTCATGTAGTTTTCTTCACGTGTCTATGTTTTTCAAGTCAAGGGAAATCAAAATGTCTGCGACAGAATTATGTTGAAGGTTGGGTATCCTGTGTTGCACAATAATAAAGAAATTTTGTACTTTGTACAATTAAGATAAGTTTCACAAGCCATAGACCAGATAAATGAACAGTACTCGATAGTAGGGAGTACACAAGTGAGAAAATATGACCGAAGAGCTCTGAAATATAATATATGTAAACCTGTACAGAAGTCCAAGAAGTTTGAGTGCTTTCGAAGTTACGAATTCAATGTGAGGAGTAAAATTGAGTTCTTCATCAAATATGATACCAAGGTCTTTGTAATGGTCTACCCATGGTATAATAGATGAGGAGAATGTGTATGTACATTTTGTGGTATGGGTTTTGAGTGAGAAACGTATTGCAGCAGTTTTGCACGGATTGACTTTCAGTAACCAATTATTGCACCACATTTCAACAGAATCTATAGCGGCTTGAAGAAAGAAAGTGTCTTCTGTAGATTTAATGGTCTTAAAAATTTTGCAGTCATCGGCGTAGAGAAGTACAGAACAAGAAGTATCTATCTTTTCACATAAATCATTAATGTAGAGGGAAAATAAAACTGGCCCTAAAGAGCTTCCTTGATGGACACCTGAAAGCACTGGGAGCCACTTGGAGGTGCTACCAGGGAAGACGACACGTTGTTCTCTGCCAGATATATGATGTAAGAAGCTGAAGGAGGGGTCCGTGTAAATTAAATCTGGAGTTAAGCATGTGTATAAGAAGTTTGTGATTGAAAGTTTCAAATGCTTTGGAGAAGACTAGGTATATGACGTCAAGTTCTTATCTATTTGCTAGGGCATCTGTGGCTTGAGACAGTAGGACAGCTAAGTTAGTTTCACAGGAGGCATTCGGTACAAAGTCATGCTAGGAGGGAGAAAGAAATGGGAGGACATGTTTCTGAATCCTAGCTGTGGTGATTTTTTCACAAATTAGGCCGAGGACAGAAAGACGGGAAATGGGTCTATATGAATTAAAACATGACTTTTCACCTTTTTTGTAAACCGGGGTAATGTTTGCTTATTTCCAGGCGTTCGGGAAATAACCCTCCGAAAACACCTATTGAAAAGAAGGGTGAGAGGTGCAGATAATGGTTGGGCTAGCTTAATCAGATATATGGAATTTATTTTGTCAGGTCCAGAGGCCCTGGAGGTTTTTAGAGAGGTTAAAAGGCGATAGACTTCCGTAGAGGTTGTGTTTATCTCTGCTAGGCAATGGGGAATTTTAGACTTTACATCGGGAAAAAAATAGATCTGAACAAGCATTAAAACTGTCATAGAAACTTAAATAAATCAGCTCTGTCATTGAATGAAGAAGTATGTTCATTGTATGAAACTCTCTAGACCTGGCAGACCTCAGTTTTGCCAACTGATGTTTATAAGGGACCAGAACCGTTTAGGATTGGTTACAGCTTGTGATGAAACTGATTCAATATAATTATCATAATCTCTATCGGAGGAGCGCTTCACATAATTTGCGTTGTTGAATGAAAAGATTATGAGTTTCATTATTGGGATACTGTTTCCAGAGCTACTATGCACGCTTCTTGTTCTTGCGAGCACGAGAGCAAGCAAGCTTTGTTTCCTGACTGTACCACATCGGAAACTTACTTATTTTTTTTTTTTTGAACGAAGTCTTTTATAACAGCGTCCAAAAGCATGCATAAATGGTGATTAATAACACAAAACACAAGTTTCGCCAAATTATGCTCTGGTTTCCTCAGGTGAAAAAAAGGTAGGTTTTTTTCACCTGAGAAAGCCAAAGAATCATTTGACAAAACTTGTCGTGTTCCTTAATGTTTTTTTAATCACCATTTTCTTACACGATACGATGGCGGCAAGGATGTTGCACCATGTTCAAGGTAAACGTATGTTCTGGTCCTCGCCACGTAAATTACATTTGACAAAATGTTGATCTTCGATTTTTTAAGTCTGAATTCTACAAACAAACAAAGTAAACTTCATCTGAAAGAAGGACTATGTTTCAGAATCATGGGATAGTGAACAAGATTATAATACACGTAAAGACAAAATCTTTTCTGCAAAAATCACAACTACAGTACCGAGATTTAATCAAACATTTTCGTAAGCTTTATTCTGTATGGACCATTTTAGTAACTTCTGCCTTCGGCTCGTCATAATTATATGAGTACAATGCTTGCTAAAATCCTCGAACATCCATGCCCAAGCCGAAATTAGAACCTGCAACCTTGGAGACGATTGCCTAACGTCTTAGACCACATTCGAGGAGCATTTGTTTTTACTCAATTCGTAGCCTTTACAAGCTGAATAACTATTTTTTCATTGCCTTAACTTCGATGAATATGATACGTAAATCAGAGTCTAACCTTGTCACGTGTTAAGAATTCAATCAAACCAAAAGCAGCTTCTAGACTTTAAAGCCCCTTGCTGTATCTAGAAGATAGGGTCATAATACTATTGTTAAGTACAATGACCCAATCCTTTCCCCACCTTTTGTTTCATAGCGGTAGTCAAGATCTTTATGTCCGACTTACAGGTGATATTGGCTACTAATAGTATATTATAATTACGATTCATTCGTCAAGGTAGCCGATTAGCGTTGATATAGAGATCAATGGCTACATATGAGTGAAACAGTGTAACAAGTATTACACAGGATATGAGATGGAATATAGTTTCTAAAGTATAATAAAAAAAGATCGATCAGAAGTCGCTGTAGTTTGATTTACATTGTCACATTTACTGATATTGAGAGAAATACGAAGGCTTGCTACTTTGGACTAAAACAAAAGCTAATTAATAATAATTAATATATATAATATACAAGTTACTCTAAAATGGCGCAATCTGGTAGTCAATCGGGAATGTGTGTGAGGCATGGACTGAGGCTTTCTACCCACATCTATCCAGTATTGAAGTGTACCTGGAACATTTTGAAAATATGTGTATAGTGTAAAATGTTGCGGAAGAAAAATCGTTTGCTAATTTGTCTATTGGGACAGCAAACCTACGAAATATTACGAGATATATGTGCTTCTATGATAGTAACTGATTTAACATAGATCAATTAAAACAAATACTGGCTGATCATTACGGAATCAAATTTAATGTGACAATTGGAAGGTATTGCTTTTATAGTTTGAAGCAAACTCCATTACAATCTAGCCTTGAATTTTTGGACTCCTTAAGAGACAAGCAACTAAGTGTAATTATGATTCTTCACTCGATGAGATGCTATAAGATCAGCTTCTGTTAGGTACTGATAATAAAACAGGGTTCCCACTCATTTGCCAAGATCAAATTCCCTAACTTTTTCAGGTCACTACTCAGAAATTTCCAGGTATATATATATATATATATATACTATTCATTTTATATATATATATATATATATATATATATATCGTAATTCCATGGGAAAATCAAGATCATAGTTGCATGAAAATAAAGATACATCAAAATATTTCACTGTATTCTTTTCTTAAATTGGCACATCAGCCTCCAAGTAATTTCAAAAACGATCTAACATTAAATGCCTACTGTAGCTAAATGAACTTCAAACAATAAGCTATCAAATTCCCTGACTTTTTCAGGTTTTCAGACATTTTAGTGAAATTCCCTGACTTTTTAGTGCTAAGCTGGATTCCC
>JAGDQP010002782.1:1386-14057 GCA_022664845.1 Lepisma saccharinum | reverse complement strand
GACTTTTTAGTGCTAAGCTGGATTCCCGGACTATTCCAGGTTTTCCAGGTGAGTGGGAACCCTGTAAAATGATCAGAAAACGACTGCTCGCTGAATCTGGCTTACCATTTAATAAAGCTACAGACTTCGTTGCATTAGATGAACAATTATGCAAGGATACAGCTTCCCTACAGAAAGATCATTCTGGAGCAAGTTACCAAGTAAACCACAGAACGATCGACAATAATAATAATAGAACACAATCGAAAGTCCATCAACAAAGTTGTTCTCGATGTGGTTTCCTTCACGACTACGGGAAACGGAGAGCATTTAACACTATTAGTCGGTGATGCAATAGCAAAGAGCACTTGAAAAACTTCGTGAAACAAATTTTCATTATCATAAAGAACCAAAAGTAAATTATCTTCGAATTAATGATAGATTACGGGTGCAAGTAGATGAAAGGAAAATGAGAAATTATTTAAAGTCAATGATTAACCAAATGTCTACTAGCATTAATGAACTGTGTAACGACTTTATGCAAAAATTTAAAACTTTAATGCACACACAGTTTGAAGCAAATATTTCTCAGATGTAAAACATGGCAACGGTACAACGGCAACAAGTGGAAAAGGAACATGAAAAATGGGCGAAGTCAATGGGATTGGTTCTCAAAAAGTACATCGCACGAGAAACTGGGAAAATATGTGCGAAAACAAACTGCTAGGTACACTCAAGTAAATGATGAAGAGGAATAAAAATTTGCTACTTTTCAGCCAGTGTCAACTAACGTTAACATGTCAAAGGAGGTAGAAACTACACAAGTAAATACATTTTTAGAGAAGCAGGAAGTGGTAACGTAGAAGATGAAAAAATATATTGATAAAAGTCCGCATGAACAGCTTAAACATATTATTAAACAAATCAACAAACCAAATTCCAGGAAAGCACGAAAGAGATTAAGGCAACAAAACCAACAACAAATCGATACCAATACTGAAGTTATCGCTGCGCTGAATGTAATAAATAAATACCCCAAAAACTCAACTGAAGTTTTAAACAATACGACGCACAGGAATAATATGACAACCTCGTTAAAATTAAATAAAAATTCCAATGTTCCAAGCCAGAAACCAAATCAAATCTTATTCAGTAATGGTTTCTAAGCTACAAATTGCTATGGTAACATAACAAACTTGCCATCTTCCAATTTAGGACCGAATTACTTCAAAATGCTTAACCAACTTGTAAAAAAGAAGAAAAACAGAGGTGTAAAACGTCGAAATCTAACGAACTAACTCTATGGTTTATGGAACTCGCAAGTTCATCGCCGCAGTAACAAACGTTCACCACTGGATTCTATCCTGGGCAATATCAAGCCAGTTTTCATCACGAACACCTACTTCTCGAAGATCTCTTCTAATATTGTCCTCCCAACGACGTCTTGGTCTTCCCAATGGTCTCCTTCCATCCAGGATAGAATATAATCGTTTTCCCCCATCCGAGCTACATGACCTGCAGACCTTAGTCGTCGCGATTTCATTATTTTTACATCTGGTGAATCGTACAGTCCGTGGAATTCTTCATTATGCAGTCTCCTCCATTCTCCAGTCATCTCGTCCCGTATATCTTTCTCAAAACCTTATTTTCAAGCACACGTAATTTATGTTCATCTATTAGGGTCGTACTCAAACTTTCGCAACCGTAAAGCAGAATAACCGTTCTGTATATTTTCCATTTTAATTTCCTTGATATTAATCGCGATGTTAGAAGTTTTGGACTGAATAGAAACATGCATTGCCCGATACTAAACGTCTTTTTATTTCTTCCGTGCCATTTTTGCTTGTTACGTATGCTCCCAAGTATTTAAATTTGTTTACTTTCCCTATGACCTCATCCCTAATTCTTATGTTTTTATTTCCTTCATTCCGTGTGTTTCGGCTTTTACCTGTTGACCTGTCGCAAGCTTCTACTAAGACATCGGTGTTGCTTTGTAGTGCATCTATATCGTCCCCTATTAAATCTACATCATCCGCGTATACGAACAGTTGATTCAAACCATTCAATGATAGCCCCTTTAATTTAATTTTTAAAATCGCATATTCTAACGCAATGTTAAACAGTAGTGGTGACAAGGCATCGCCTTGTTTCAATCCGTTGCGAATCTTGAAACTATCTGACATCATATTACCTATCCGTACTCTGCTTATGGGGTCGCTGACACACATCTTCAATTGTTGAACCATTTTTTTTCGGAATTCCATATCGTATCAGGATGCTGTATAACTTTTCCCTTTTGATAGAATCATATGCTTTGTTAAAATCAATGAATAGCTGCTGAACCGTCCCATTGTATTCCCATTTCTTCTTCAAGATTTGCCTGAAGGCGAAAATCTGGTCCAACGTGGATCTATTTCTTCTAAATCCGCATTGGTGATCTCCAATTATTTCATCTATGTATACACTTAGGCGTGTTAACAGAATATTACTTAATGCCTTGTAACAGGTTGGAAGTAACGAGATTCCGCGGTAATTGTTAGTCAGATTTATTGCCTTTTTTGTAAATCGGAACTATTATTGAGGTTTTCTATTCCTTTGGGAGCTCCTCCTTTCTCCATATAGTACCTATCAATTTATGTAGTTCCTTGATTATTGCCGTTCCTCCTGCTTTAATTAATTCGGCTGGAATATTGTCTATTCCTGGTGATTTGAAATTTTTCCATTTCTTTACCGACATTTCGATCTCGATTTCGCTAGGCTCGGGAATCCAGGGTTCTGCGGTATGGATTTCAAATTCCTCTGTTCTTGCAGTTTTCCTCTATCTCCTGAATCTTCTGCGTCAGATATTCTCGCTTTTTGTTTCTGAACCTGAGAGTGGCGTTTCGTTTCGCGTTACTGTAGTAGTTGGTATTTGCTTCGCTTTTATTGCTTAACCATGGTTGCCTTGCTTGTTTTCGTTCCTTATGAAGCTCAAGGCATTCTTCATTAAACCAAGGTTTGTTTTTCTGTTGTTTCTTCTCACCTACACGTTCTTTCGCTGCGCTCTTAATTGTTTCACGAATAGCCTCCCACAACTTAGACATCAATTTCATTATTAATATCATTATTATTAATACTCGAGTTGGCTAGGATTTAAAACCTATTTGAGTGTTCGAGTTGATAATCTGTTTTTAGGCTCGGACTATTTAATCGTTTAACTTCGAATTTCAGTTATTTTGACCCCATACTTTCTGTTCGCGAAGCATAACCCTTTGTGATCATCTTTCCCTTACCTTTGTGATCACTAATTGAAGGTCGGTGTCACCTTCCGCTCCTGTGTACGACCTAACATCAATTATGTTGGTGCGTCTTCGTCTGTCTACTAATACGTGATCGATCTTGTTGAGAGTTTTGCCGTCCGGAGATACCCATGTGTATTTGTGTATGTCTGTGTTCAAAGTACGTGCTCTTTACCAGTATGGTTTTCGAAATCGCGAAAGTTGTGTCTTTTTCCACTGTTGTTGGTCTTTTCGTGAAGGCTGTATTTGCCTATAGTAGGTTATATTTTACTTCCCTACCTACCTTTGCACTGAAATCACCCAACACAATTTTCGAATTATACTTCGGCATTCGGTCAAACAGCCTTTCTAGCTCATCGTAGAATATATCTTTGTCGTTATCAGTAACCACATCGGTCGGAGCACAGACGTTTAATAAAACCGTGTTGCCCCATCGAGTACGTATCGTAACGTACGATTGTCTTTCGTTTACGAACTCTATATTCTGAACCGCCTGAAGGATACTGTTCTTAATGAGGAATCCTGCTCCAAAATCGTGAGACTGTGTTCCCCCGTAGTAGAAAGTGTACTTGCCCTGTCGGATGCTATCTTGACCCTCCCTACGAATTTCCTGTATCGCTAATACGTCTAGCTCGTACTTCTCGGTCTCGCGTACCGCCATCTGAAGAGCGCCCGTTTCGTACGTTCCACGTTTCTATTCTAAGGTCTTTCTTAATCCTGTTTTTGGAGCCCCTGAAGCAGTCCCCGCCCGGAGTTCCGAATGAGGGACTAGTTTACATCTTACGGAATACTTTACCCCAGGAGAATCCATGAACCATTTGTTACCATTTCTTGACATGTTTTAGCGGTGTAAAGTTGTCAGCTCTACGACCTCGCAATAAAGGTAGACATTGAATATGATGTCATCTGTCCATCTCTGAGCCTTGCCGATGTCATTCATCGTCAAAATAGATGGAAAAACTTAAAAAAGAAGATTAAGACTACACAGTATGTGTTAAATAATACTACTACTCGGAAAGGAAAGGGTGCCAATAGAAGTGGAAGAATTTTTCCGAAACCAAGAAAATCTCATACAGAAGATAAGGTACCAAATCCAAGACATATCGATCCATTAAAGATAAATGAAAACTTACAAATTAAACACAAACCAAGAAACGTAGTTAAATGCAACTATTTCTAGTAATAGTTTTATATCAAATAATAATAATGTAGCCAACATTAGCAATGCTACAGATCCAAAGAACACATCTAATAATGAACTCTTTGCTAAGTCTAATTCTCTAATTACAACGCCAAATATGACCAAATCTATTGAAAGATTAGAAACGGTAATAGAAATAGCTGACTGTCAATATGAATTACCCTTATTTCTACCGCTTATAAAAGTAAAACCACCAATAGTACAAAACATACAGATGACGAGACCAGAACCTATCAAAAGCACTCCAGAACTTGAAAAATTTCACCATCTATTCCAAAAAGTCAATCGGCTGGAAATTTACTTAAAGTACTTTAGGTTAAACATGAATGTGTGTGGAAAGCCACTAAAATGTACTTGCAAACTATCAAGGAAGAAATACAGAACATTCATGATAAATGTGACACTGATGAACTTTCAAAATTATATAACAGATTTCATAAAATACAAGCATATTTGTGTGCAGTGAAATAAACCTTAACAGAAGATCCGAAAACCAAGAGTATATCTAAAGAAGAGGTAGCAGAAACGAATTTCATTAATGAACTTGGATTACAGGAAGTATGTAATCAATGAATCTCAGGAAATTACACTGCAGTCAAATTAAATAAAATCTCCAACTTGACAAGAATTGAACTGCAGGAATAAACAAACAATAAGAAACTCACAGTGCAAAATAAAACATATATGAAATTTTATGAGCAAAGACTTAATCAGAAAATTTATTAAACAAAAAAACAACTTTTTTTTGTTCAATCCTTTTCTTTTGCAAAAGGAGGGGGATAATGAGGCATAGCCCATAATCATTGTTTGCGGCAGAATATTAATTTTTCTGAAATGTATTATTTTTTAATGTTGATTTAATCATTTAAATACGTTTATAGTATTATAATTATTATGAAGAGAAAAAGTCTGAGTTGGTGCTCGATAGATGGCAGCACGATTTTTATGAATTTAGTGAAATGGACAAATATTAATTGTAATGGTGTTAATGAATTTATTTATTTACCTAAATGATTCAACATATAAAATATTATTAATCTTGAAGTTTTAGAATGGTATATTGGACCATCGGGTTTTCCTCTATGGATAATTATTATTTGAATTAAGTTTTTTAATAATTCATGGTACTGCTTCTGCAGCTCTGGTGGTTCGAAAGAACTCCACGACCAAAATAAACATTAGTTCACAAGTCCTCCCTTATTTTATTTCTCATCATCAGTTCAACAGACCTCCTCCTGGAAATCCCCTACATGCCGATAGCACACGGGTGGAACAGTGGCATGGTATATAGCCTGGAGGTTGGTCCTTCCATTCCACGTTTCCTCCATTGATGACCCGCAAACCCTTGAAAACTAAGCAAAACAAGTATGTCGTCCTTTTAGAAGCCCTGAGATGTTACAAATGGTTATTACTATAATCAAGGTTGTAGTAGTCAGGTGATAATTTCCGAAGATATAACTGAAGATGTCCGTAGTAGTTCGCTAACAAACAAACAAGGTATTCAACTGAAAATAGATAAGAAAAATTGGAGTGCAATAGTTAAAAAGACCCAGGAACGATTCTAAAAAACGAAGAAAGGAGAAAATCAGTTGACAGAAAACAAAGTGATAAAATCTAAAGGAATGGTCCAAACTAAATCTAATCTAACATTAACGGATGCGGAAATCTAGAGTGGAAATTGTAAGAAAATTCCATCTATGATAAGATCGCAAAATATATAATCATTTGAAGGAACGTTATAAAGTAAACTCAAAGCATGTTATAAAGTATAGCGGTAGTCAAGATCAATTTCTGTAATGTCCGACTTATTGGTGATGCTGGCTACTAATGAAACACTGTACATTATAATTATGATTCATTCGTCTAGCTATGTGATTAGTGTTGATATAGAGATCAACAGCAAAATATATAAAACAGTGTATCAAGTATTACACAGAATTTGAGATGGAATATAGTTCCAAAGTATAATAAAGATTAAGTCAATCAAATGAACAAAAGTCGCAGTTTGATTAATATTGCCGAATTTACTGATTTAGGCAGAAACACGAAGCCTTACTACTTTGGACCACGACAGAAGCTAATTAATAAGTAATAATAATATATACGATACACAAGTTACCCTACGCCTCACGTAACTTATCCGCGCGACAAATCATTTTTTTTCTTGTTGATTTGTCTACATACAACTACCCATTCAAACAGAAAAATGTGCGTGAGACCTGGTCTTACTGTATTCACGCCTGTCTATCAACCATACAATGAATAAATAAATAATTTCATTATAGCACACATAAGACCGTAGTTTAAAATGGACGATACCTTCATGGCATGCACGTCATAATTGTAGTCTGCTGAAAAGTACAAACATTAGATATGTAATTTTCAACAAACTATAAAACTCAGATGCCAAGTAATCAGTCATTTGTGCAGGGTTAGCATAAACGATATTACATCTCCTAGTTAAGCTACCCAACAATAACTGTCATTCTTCAATAGTGTTCGAGTTGTTAACGGTTCTGGGTAACTAACTTGTACTTGATTATCAGTTGAACTTATTACACTTTCCTGTGGTTTATTTGCTGCAACTCTAGGCATCTCACGTTCAACAATTTGTACTTGTTTGAAGTTTTGTATCTGCGTTTCACCTTTCCTTTGAATTTGTGAACTAGGTTTCGACGATTCGGTTTTAATCCAACCTTAGAGATAAATAATTTACAACGAACTTACGTGATTTAAGACAACCATAACAATTATATGGATTTTCAGGTTGAAATAAAAGAACCTAAACGAGTGATTTCTAATGTTAATGTTTTAACCGCATAAAAGCATTGTTACATATATATAAAACATTCTTCAAGTACGATATTCAAAGGACAGCTCCGACCTCACACACAGAAGTGTTAAGTTGCTATTAACATAATTCTGACAAATAACAGTCTTCTGGGTTTCAACTGTTACAAACGAATGGAATATAAACGGTAGTCATAATTTTGATAAATTCTGTCGTATCACACTATTCAGAATTTATCTTCAGTTTTATGTATTATTTTATACGATTTAGTAGCAAAGGCTTGATGGCCAATACAATAGGTTAATCACATTCACAAATATGACTAACAGCTAGACCCAACTCAATGTCCTCTCTCTAATTTACAGTTAACATTACTTTGCTGTAGAGAGGAGTCAATTCCTCTACAAATACAACCTTAGTTTCTTTTTTTTATCACAAGAAACAAACTAATTTTGTACTGGAGTGCTTGCAATGAAGTTTAGAAGCGTTGGCATTCTTTGTACTTATTAAAAATCGTATACTTTTTGATTCCTTTCACGCACTGACGAGTTTGAACTATTTTCATGGCGAAAAGGACAATAAATAGTGACGGAAATACTAGTGTTAACGCGTTACTAAAAATTATAATAAATTGCGTTTTGAGCTTTCACATTGGTAAAGCTTCTTCGTAAACAGAAAGTGGGGATAGAGGGAGGATACAACTTGAACCAAACCACGTTTCTTCTCCATTTTCTGCCGCTTATTTGTAAATCCGTTTCACAACAACGAAAGCTCGCTTGATATTTATATTTGCATGCCACCCACTTTAACTCATATGTTGTTCTAAGTATTTTCATTTCCAATTCCTTTTTCTTTTTTTAAAAAATATGCTTTTGTTATCCAAGTGCTACTTCCAATACTCCTGCCTTCTTGAGGTGCAGAACTGTACTCTTTAGAACGCTGAAATATACATTAATTAATAAAAGTGTTAATATAAGATTACTTACTGACAAACTGCTGAAAATTTGTTATCTCCCGTACTGCAAAATTATTGTATATATATTAATGTTATACATCGTTATAATTACAATTACTCGCACTTATGATTGTCAACAGACCTGCACACAATTCGTAAAAATAAAAGCACCAACACAAGACGTTTCTTGGGGGCTACGGTGGCTCAGTTGGTAGAGCGCTCACCTCTGGTGCTAGGGGTCGTCGGATCGATCCCTGCTCATGCCATGTGGGCTTTGTGGTGGACAAACACCGTGTGCGTGGGTTTTCTCGGGGTACTCCCGTGTCCTCCCACTTTCTTCATTCCACCAATTCATCCCATCATCATCCATACGGCCTAAGTCATAATGAATTCTAATTCAAACAAGACGTTTCCGTCTACAACATTCAGGGCTTCTTCAGGGAAATAATTACGTAAAGATAAAGATCTGAAGCAAGAAGGGAAATACTATATACAAGAGGAATATATACATCATATAAACCTTGAAACATGTATTATTTCCCCCTTCTTTCTCTACATTTTTGTCCTTTCGTGTACCTTAATATATCAGCGAGAAAGCGCGCAAGACATGGGACGAAACGTCAGGCTGACATTTTGTGTGTAAATACGGAATGGATATTTTGTATTGAAAATACTGTCACCTGTAGTTGTTGATAGAAACTACAATAAATGACGAAGGATTGATTATTTGCCTCCGTTTCGTGCATGTGGTGACGCACTAGCTTCACAGTGCGACAGCACGTTAGTGATACAGAAGCAGCTCGAGGTTGAGAGCGCGCGTGAGCGTTCTAAACAACGTACGCGCCAAGAACAATGAGTATTAATTCAGTTCGAAGTTACACGGGAAAGAAACGCACGGAGGATTGTGATGGTTATAATTGCAGGACTGTAATCATTACAAGTTTAGTGACTTCCGTATTTAACGAGTTTCATGTTGGTATAAGAAAAATGACCCTCGTATATTTTTTTTTTTAAAAAAAAAGGAGGACTATTGACAAACATAAATTGAGTAACTGTAGTTATATCGCAACATAATTTATGATAGTACGAAAGTGTATGCATTGTTACTGGCACCTACCGTATAAAGATATAAGTTCAATCACGAAATTTATCTGATACAAATTCATGTAATATCCTCAGAACTCAAACGCAAGTGTGTCTGCAATCCACAACTGAGAAAAGTTAAGAAAGACTTTCGTGGAGTCCGGAATCAACATCTTAGAAGAGCTACATCAACCAATATTGTTTTAATTTCCTTTGCCCTTAATACGAAAATTAAAATATTAACGCAAATTACTTACATTCGTAGTTATCATACAGCCATTCATCACTTAGTAAGTGAAACTCTAATATTTAAACCAGGAACTCGTACATTTATTTCACCTTCATTTTCTATTTCTAATACTCCTGCAATTATGATTGAAAATTGCACAAACTATTCAAAAATTCACCTGCTCTCACAGGAACAGAGTCAGTCAAATTTCGAACTTTATGACTTTTTCCTTCCATTCCATTGACTTTTGCATCCATTATTCTGTTTTGTGGCGGAGGAGCCGTAGACATATTAGGATTCTGTTGAGGATTAGGCGTATGAACAGTTCCATATGTGGGAGGTGTCTGACTTGGCAACGTAGGAATGGGTTGAGGAGGAGGGTGGTGTTGATTTGTGCTCACACCAGCTGCTGACGTCGGTGCGTGCGAGTATGAAGATCCCGCCGCTACCTGACTTGAGGGCGCTGCATGGTGGATAACAGGTGCAGAGGAAGAGGGTGTGCTAGTGGTAGCAGGTGGTGAGGAGGAGTGGTACGAGTTGTATTGCTTGGATTGTCCATGGTGTGGTGGTGGTGTCGATCGAATCAATTTTCCAGTCTGTGGATTCTTTCGCTTGGCTGGAGGCACATATTTTCCGTCCCCTGCACTTGAGTTGCATTCGCCTGGCCTTGCAACAGCTGCAAACCGTTCCTCTTCGTCTCCGTTCTCTAATTCCAGTCTCTTCTTATACATTGGGCTACTTTCAATCTCATTCGCTATTTTCGCTGCTTTGGCTTCAATCTCCCTGGAAAAGAAATATTATGTTCAGAAAAGGTGCAATACAGAAGACTCTTAACTTCACAATTACAGACATTCAATTTTAATATTTTTAAGAAAAACAAAAACTGCAGTTAGTTTAAGATTAGATAAATGTTAGTACAGTCGTATTTTGTTTTTTAGAAAGTGAAATAGTTACACTGCTATAGATTCTAATGATTTATTTACGAGTTCGCTGTGCACATCCTATCGACCAGAAGTCATTACCGTCCGTAAGTATTTAAGAAACACTGTTTGAATGGAAAATTTGTTTATTTTTGCAAACAAAATAGAAAAAATGGATCAATTCTTATTAATGAGAGAAGATATACACATAATTAATACATATAAACCAAGGAAGTGTCCACAGGTATGTCTTAGATGTAGAAATGTGCCACAGGTCAGTAGGAAAAATATCACAAAAGACAACGATTAGGTAAATACAGTTTCCACATACATAAAATGTACAAAGTAAAGAAAGATGACTATTGTATCAAATATTAATTGTTACGATCACTATGCAATTGAGTACGTCATTTGATTGTGTTCGTTACAGACAAAACTTGTTTAGTGAAGTTCATTTTGTCTTAAACAGTATCGATTATCAATATTTAATATAGCTAGTTTTTTTAAATTGATAATCCGATATACTAAATTGTCAGTGACTCCAAACACTTATAGGGTATGTAAGATCTCCATTGGGATTTTCAACTATCTACTCTATCAATACAATTCTTGTCTTATCACCGTTGCCATTTTATGTATTTGACTTGAATGTATCGTCTTTTAATGGCACGGACACACATCTATCTTGCAGATCAGCACTCCCGACAACCTTCCGCGGCAAGTGCCTTCAACACAACAAGTTTTAAGTGAGTATTTAGGATATGACTAGGTCTAGGAATTCTGAAACCGTAATGAAAATTTCTGAAATTCCAACTGTAAAAAATTCTTGAAATGACGTCCCATAAATTATATCAGCAAAACATGTAATGCAGAGAAATATTCTATATTTTCAAGTACAGTATTCTTTTTAAACCTTAAAGGTCCAAATTGATTTCCTCGCCTTTTCTCGTTTTCTGTCTATTATTCAAGATCTTCACGGTCTATAGGTTGATTGAATGTAAAACTTTTTAGCTCCCGTGATCCAGTGGTTACGACCGCTTATTTCCGATAAGTACTGGGAAGACAACGTGGGTTGAGTCCCACTTGCGCCAGACATTCTAAAGCCTTCAATATCGATCCTGGCCGCTTCCTTCCCCATCACTATAACGGAAGAGGACTACCTAAGGAAGGTTACCTTTCTAATGTGTGAAAAGGTTAGATATCCGTAGCTGTCTCCTCAGCCCACAATTGTAAATACAATTAAACATGCAACACTGTTAAACTATCGAGTCTGAAACATTATGCAAAACTGTGACAAGAGTTAAAGGCACAACGATTTACCAAATATTATACTTCATTACCTGTAAGATATTTTAAAAGAAGCAATCCAAAAGAAACACACCCGAGACAAAAAATATATCCTGTCTTTTTTTTTTTTTTGGTGGTCGCAAACTTAACTATTCCCCCGCCCTCCCTTTTATTCTATTCTACACAAAATGACTAGAAACCTGGCTACATCAAATTTTTATGCCTCAGATGTGTAGACATGAATTCAGGCATAGTTTACACGATGAATGAAACACAGTAATCACTTAAGTATATCGATGTATGATCTTATTGGTTACTGTTCCTGCTCTCCAGTTATTGTCAGCATTGCAGCTGATGTCTTTTTCCGAATCCAAATGTGCTGTGGTAGTTGGTAGCGATGGTCTTCCCTGAAGTTGTAGTAAGTAGCAGTTATTTTAACGAACTATGCCCTGTTTCACACACCATCTTTCCTTCTGTAACGACTTACTCTTCCACCTACGATTTCTGAAATTAGCATTGCCAATAGTTAAAACTTGTATAAAAGGCCTTTGTTAATAAAATTCACTTAACTCTGCACCCAATATGTTAATCAAGGTTGAATGTAACACGAGAAACTTAGATTAAAGCTTGAAGATACAAAGACAAAAATATAACTATTTTAAATCCAAATAATATTACGCGAAATCTCCAGGACGTTCATCTTACCATCCAAAACCGTCTTCCAAAAGAAACAAGATTACAGTAATCCCATTCTTTACAATATAAGAATTTCCAGGAATGTTAAGCGCATTTGATTATTACATTGCTACACCGTATTCTTAAGGCTAATATGCGTACTTGTAATCCTTTGTATCCTTCTTCTGCAGTTTCATGGTATAACCCTCCAAAGTGTGATCAAACGTTGATTGGACACCATACACCTGTTCATTCTTACGAAACATCTCATGA